>LKNJ01002404.1:0-49760 GCA_002120245.1 Maccullochella peelii | reverse complement strand
CCCCCTCCCCTTCCCAAACAAGCAGGTTATTATGAACAGGCAACACTATCACACACACACACAGTCACAGAAACTGTAACAGAAGCCTGTTACCTTTCACTGCTGTTTTTTTGTTGTTGTTTTGTCACTGCTCGTAAGATGAGCTGAGCGGATTTGGATTATTTCCAAGGGGAAAAGTGTTGTGTGTTGTGTGTGTGTGTGTGTCTCTGTGTGCATGTAGATGAGATAGAGATACAGTAACTGCAGGCCAAGTGTCAGGACTGGATAACCAGATAAAGTTGGTTTTCATGACTGTGAGAAAAGACATTTTGAAGTGTGTGTGTGTGTGTGTGCACGTGCTTGCTGGCTGATGGGATTGTTTTATACTATGTTTGCAATTGTGCATCCTGATGTACACGCAGACGATCCTATACTTGACAATATCTTTTGTCTCTCTTTCAGCAGTACTCTTTTGTGTACTCAGTGGCAATCATCAGTTTGTTCAATGACAGATTTATAATGTGAACAGACACTTTTACTTTTACAAAGTCAAACCATATGAAGAATGTCTTGCTCATAATTGTCTAGCAATTAGTGAATTATCCTTTGTAAGTGCTTCACACGCTGTGCCACCAATGTATGTATGTGTTTAATAAAGGTCACCGCCTCAAAGCTTCTAAGAAATGCCTCAGTAATTAGTAAAGGTGAGCTGTGTACTTTGTAACACTGTTTCTACAATAAGAAGAGGTGTATGTTGAAAGAAAAATTAAACTCCACCTCTAGTTCTCAGAAAGCATAAAAGGTGGTAAAATGCTAACTGTGGTTAGGATTCCATTTATGATGCAAATTGAGTCAACTGGGGCCAAATGGTTAATGTTATTATTGTTAAGTTATGCATTGCCAAGTGTAACTTTCTATGTAAACTGTAAGTTCCCAAATCCCTAGAAATAAATGTGTATTTCCTGGGAAATACCTTGTGGTGCACAGGAAATTATGCATTTTACATTTCTAGCAAAAGCAAAAACAAGTGTCTTGCAAAAACTATACTATTGCACTTCTGTAATAAAAAAATGGAAAATTAGGCTAAAAAGTAAGATCACTTTCCATCTTGTTACTGAGGAAGTAGTTCTTTGAGAAAAGGTACTGACTTTCCATTGTGTTTTTAGAGTATAACCCCTCAGTGACATGTTATCCTTTATCTGTGTTACTCCCAGGCCCTCTCACCTGTCACCCTGTGACAGTGAAACACAGCTCTTTGGATGGAGTGACCTCTCCGTCCTCTTTTTTTTGACACTTTTATTCTCTATCTACGTAACCAAAGCCTTCCAGAGTAACCCCTCACTTCCTTAATCTCTTCCCCTCCCTCTCTTCTTCATTTTTCTCTTTCACCACTATGATCTGTCCCGCTCTCTTTCTCTCTTTACTTCCTTTTGTTTTTCCCTCCTTTCTCTCTCATTCTCCAGCGCCCTGCTCTCTCTATCAGTGTCATCGCCTGCTATGCTGTATTCTCAGGGGTGAGCCCCAGGATCAAAGAAAATGCTTTCAGATGTCAAACCAATGGGAAGCGAAGGAATCATCTCTAAAATAGTCTGGTTACTTCCTTAAAAGTCTCAGGAAGCATGCACATTCACATGCACACACAAATCCCTTTTATGCATGGAACTAACGGGTTCAGTTAGTGGGTTTTGTTGTTTACACAAAGGACTCCTGTACAAAAAAATCCAGTAAAAAGTTTCAAACCCCAGTTAAAAGTTAAGATTCAGGAGATTAAACATTTTCAGCCGCACTAGCAGCATGTTTGTGGATGGCAATGTCAGTTGGTCCACCACTTTGGTACAGACAGAAATATGTCAACAATTACTGGATGGACTGACATGAAAGTTTGTATAAACATTCATGGTCTTCCTAGTGACTTTGGTAATCCCGACATTTCCTGTACCACCACCACCACCAGGTTGACATTTTTGGCTTTTAGTGAAATATCTTGAGAGCTATTGGATGGATTGCCATGAAGTTTGGTACAGATATTAATGGTGCCAAGAGGATGAATCCTACTGACTTTGGTGATCCCCTGACTTTTCCTCTAGCGCCATCATGAGGTTTACGTTTATGGCGTTGAGTGAAATGTCTCAACAATTATTGAATGGATTGCCATGAAATTTGCTACAGACAATAATTTCCCCCACAGGATGAAATCATCATGTGATCATTTTGGTAATCCCCTGACATTTCATCTAGCATCATTATCAGGTCAAAATTTTAATTTGTCCAATACTTTCATTTATGACCAAATATATGCAAAACTAATGACTTCAGTATAAATGATGTCAGCTCTCTGGGATGGGGAAAGATGGTCATCACAAGGGGAGGTAGACCAGGGCCCCCGAGGTCGGAACCTCAGGGCCCAATTCATCCCTCTCTTTAACCACCGTCACCAGAGCCACTGGCTCCGCCTCCCTCCATCTCTTAAGGAGATTCAAGTGATAAATTTGGGTTAATTAATTTGCACTGGCACTACAGGGTACTTGTGAATATCCCCATGCACACACTTAATTTCTACTCATGATGCCTCCACCAGAGCCCCGGGGTGAACCAGGTTGCGGGATCATGCGCACAGACCACTCCGCTGCCGGCCAGCCGCACGCTTCTGCCGTGGCCTCAAACATGTCCAAAAATGTTGATCATTTTCAGCTGACATTTTGGGGAGGGAGAGGCTGCACAGAGGGGAGGAAGCTGGCGGTCATCCCGACCAGGACAGCAGGTGCTCCAATACCTGGTTCTGCCTCTCAGTCTGAGCCTGGAGCATCTCCATATGCTGCCGGCTCACGGCTGCTTGCTTGCGATGCATCGCCACTAGCTCCCCCAGTATCAGCCCCAGAGTGGCTATGGGCTGCACTGTCGGCTGCTCCGACATTCTTTGTTCACCTGGTCTCTGTCAATGCCCCACGTTGGGTGCCAGTGTAGCAGGACTGCTGCTACAGGGTTCCAATGACGGGTGAACATACACACACACACACGGCAGTTTTCTGCTGGACACAGGTATTTATTTCCACTATATATATTTACACACACTTTGCTGGCCTCCTGATCCAATGCCTGACCAGCTCTCCCCGTATTGTCCACAATTTTAAATACGCTCTTCCTCTCTCCGGAGGATGCTTCTCCTCTGCAGCTGAGCTCTCCAACCACACCAGGTTACACAGGTAATCTGAGAACACATTTACATGCACTGTAGTAACCTGGTAGTGTACTGTAAATTTGCGTATTCAAGAAGCAGATCAGTAATCAGATTTCTTACATACAAGGACAAATCATTTTGTGGAATGATATCTCTTTTCGTGCACCTGCTCTGATGTTCTGCTTTTACTTTCCCTGGCTGTCTTTGTCATGCACATCTGTAAAAAGCTGATTAGAAACCCTGTTATGCGTTTAGAAATCTGCTTTCTCCAGGAGAAATATACCTGGGGAAATCAGGTTTCTCTGGTCTCCTACCCTAATTTACATGACATTTAAGGAACCAGCTTACTGGGGAAAGCTGACTGTAACCCTCCCTACTTAAGTGCATGTAAACGTACTGAATGTGAGCATTTGAGCAAGTTAGCGGGCTGACATTAGCATTTAGCTCAAAGCACGAAAGTGCCAAGGTAGAGCCTAACAGAGTTGCTAGCATGGCTGTAGACTCTTAGTCTTGTTTGCACAAGAATTGGTGTCTTAAACAATGTTATTTGAAAAGTATGCAGCTCTGGACAATCATGTGCTATAATCTTGAACAATAACTAACTTAGTAACCTGTAAAGTAACCTGACTCATTTTCATACCCTGTTTACTGAATAACCTGTCCAACCCATACAGTCTTTATCAAGCCAGTCTAAGGAACAGCTTAACCTACTGTATCCAGGTACAGTATGTTGCTGTCAATCAAATAAGCTTGTGATCCTGTTGTCTCATGATGTCAACACAGAAAAGTGCTTGAACATTTATTTACAGGTTAAGATGCATTAGGATGTGGGCCCACACACACACTCTTTATACTCGAGGGCATCTGAGTCACTGCTAACCATGATGCTGGATGTGTGATAAGCAAATATACAAACCACTTCTGTTGAAATTCTCCCAAATGAAGTTCAAAATTCCTGACAGCTCTGTCACTGACAAACTGATTGAACGGGCTGATCAGTTAAAACATACATACTATTATTTTGTAGTAACATTTTGCAAGGGACCACACCACCAAAATGTGGTTGAACTGTAGATGAACTTCAGTATTTTGTTCATGTTGGGGAAGAAGAGTGGCTGTCAAAATCCTGTCCAGACCTTCCTGCTACACTAGACCCCACAGCAAAACACACATTAAAGGAAGTTGTGATACAAGCTATACTGTATTCTCTTAATGTAAAATATATAAAATATATCTTAATTTAAATGGCTTAAAGCTGGGGTAGGCAAAACCTGCGCAACCTATGCAAAACCTTCCACCTCTCTCTCTGCTGCCTCATATCACTTCACTAAGCCCCTCCCACCAAACCCACAACTTCGACCGGCAGCAGAAGGAGTCTGTTCCCCTGCGAAACCTCATGACTCGTAGGGCTCACTCTCCACGGCGTGAGCCTCACCGAGACCCTGGTCCTTCTCACCGCGACTTGTCTTCTCAAAGACGCCCCTCCAGGATTTCGCCATCTGAAGGGATGTGCACACACGTCTGCATTTGTAGAACAGCCAATAGGAACATGCCCTCTCTGAAATTACCTGTGATTGGCCAAAGTCTCCCTGTGAATTACAATATGCTGACCGGTTATTATGGAATTTTTGCCAAGTGACGCCAAAAAAATACTGCCTACCTCACCTTTAAGGAATATAAAACATGTTTTAGGTCCAGGCTAACTGTTCACTGTGGAGCTGTATTATGTAGAGGAAAATATAAATAGGAATGGGGGCTCTGTATTAAATAATTTGGATCAGGATGGAAAACCAGGATTGGGAGATTCCTAGTAGCAGTGTTTTAGGACGGTGTCAGAATGGCTCAGAGCTAAAACATGACGTGATAAATGTGAAGGAAATGAGGCATGCAAACATTTGAGCAAATAAATACAATAAAAAGTGAATGTTTTGAAAACTATAAGGTATGCCTCTAAAACTAGCAAAACATACATAAAATATCATTTAATTTTTACTTCAGATCTCAAGCATTTAAAACAACAAAACCTAACCCAAACCTATAAGAAGTAAAATGGAATTACAATTTTAGGATGACATTTTAAAAAAGTAAAATTACTCACTTTCTTAAATAGTGTCATTATCAAATATGGGCCCTTATTTAATTCAAGAGAGAACCAGGCCAGACGTTTTGTTTGATTATCAGAAACAGGCATTCCCTTGCTGCTATATTTGATCATATTTGAGAAGCCACAAACACTGACTGTTGAAACTGTTGAAAAGAAGAGCGGGCTCGGCTGCAAAACAGTTTGATAACCAATCATAAAGTACTCAAAAAAAATCAGCAGCTTGTACCTGAACAATATCATTAAATGTTAAGAAAAATACTGTGTTAGAATAATCACAAGGATTCTCACATAAAATCTCTTGTTGTCATGAGACTGTCGGACAACTGCCATCTCTCTAATTGGTCCTCTTGTCCTTCCCAGGGCAATTTTCAAAACAAAACACACGCTTTACATTCTCATGTCCAGCTGCAGTCCTGATGAAAGCGAGCAGGACAAAAATCCATTCAGGTTTCACACTGTAATTTTCCTGAGAGTTTTGCACCCAGGTACCTTTTGTACGAGTGGTTCACTCTCCTGCAAATAATGTGATGGATGGAAACACTTGATGATTAATGGGGACGCTGCATGCTAACAAAACACATGCTGATACATGTGGATAGTATCCTGAGAAGGACAGAATAATACAGTCATTAAATCTCACTGATTAAAGGGGGGAATGTGAGTCTGGGTAGTCTTTGTTTGTATTATTATCTGTGTTTATAAGGTTGCATGAATGCAACTGCAGTGTCTACACACACACACACACACACACACACACACACACACACACACACACACACAAAGCATGGGCTACAGTGATGGTGATTAGGCTAAATCATTACCAATTGTTCCATAATTTTACTTTGACAGCTCATATTAATAAGTTTCACCAAATTACCTCTGTATATGCAGCAACATTTGTCTTTTTTCTAAATAGCTAATAAAGGCGGAACCAATGCACATTATGTGTATGTATAAAATATTTTCTGATATCAATATATATCACAAAATGGCAAATGTGTGCAAAATCATATATAACATAATCCGACTGATTTTCAAAGCAATGAACTGTGTCCTACTGTAATGCATTTTTTTAATGTAATCCTTTATTTGAACTAGTGAAAACCAGTTTTTCCAAGTTCTGTTTGAACATGCGATATGGATAAAGCTGAAATATCCTACTTGACATTATAACGACTGTATTTAGATGTGATCAGAAAGCCGAAATAGTTTCAGTTTTTCCAGTAGAGCTTTACACTGTAGATAAGTAATGTAGATCAGCTAGAGGGGATTATTCCACAACACACAATGGTGAGTGAGGAATTAATCACCTGTGACCAAGTGCAGTGCAGTCAAGAGGCTTTAAGGTGCATGCATATGTACAATATCACAATAATCAAGTGCAGAAATTATAGTACAATGGTACTATAATGAACGATGGTCTTTTGACTAGCAGAAAATAAAATACAGAAATCCATATTTAATCTTCAATTTGCTACATGCTACTAGAAACAGTTTGCGTGCTCTGCCGCATTGCAGAATGTAAAGCACGCCTGGCTACAGGAGCCATTTAGCTCAGACTTGCGGAGTATACCGCGTAGTTGGGTCAGATCAAATTCCCACCAAAAACGAACCGCTCCAGAGTTTGTTTGGAACCAGACCGAGACCACCTCTTCTAAAGGGTCTCTGTGCAGTTGTTTTGGTCCACACCCGAGTGCAATTTCTGTGTTCACACATGCCCAAACAAACTGCACTAACCGGGCAAACGCACTAGAGTTCATTTTAATCGAACCAAACAGGTTAGGTGTGAAAACGCCCTAAATCAACTGGAAAACTGAGGCATGTCTTGTGCAGTCAGACTACCATAGCTGGTAAGTTATTGTGACAATAACTATAAAGATCAGCATCACACACATTTGTTATCTTGTGTGTTTATTTTTCTCCTAAACACAAATGTGTGGATATACAATATCAAATCACAATTTCTATTTTTTTCAAATTAGCTGAGCTTGACAATTTTCCCACATACCCCCTGCAGAAGTACCCCTTGGGGTACAAGTACCCCTGGTTGGGAATCACTGTCCTAAAACATCCATGGGTTGTTTGCTTATGTTGCAAGGTCACTGTCAATCAAATCTGACCAAACCACACCCACACAGTCCTGATGAAGCAGATTAATTGAGTTTTTCAGTCTCATACTCTAAGTAAATAATAATACATTTTTTATAATTAATTTTTAAAAAGTACCATAACCTTTAAATTTTAGTCGTTACTGATTTTGTCATGAATATCTAATGTTATAGAGAGATAAAAACTAAGAACTCAGTTATTTTTCACTGCTGCTTGAGAGCCAATAAACAAAAAAAAATCGAATTATCACCTAGCCCTATTGGACAATATAAAAAATGATTGACTGAGTGTAAGGCTGATGAATGCCTTTATTTTTCTGAAGTGGTCTCCAGAGTGGATGCATTTGAAAATGCAGGCTGTGTATTTTAGTGTGGACAGGGAAAGCTGAGCATTTAGGAAACAATGACATTAGCCCAGTATAGGTAGAGATCGAGGTTTAACCTGATAAGACTCAGCAGTCACCGGGCTGCATCTGTCTGCGATATGTATGTGTCTGTTATGCTGTTAGCTAACCAAACTACCACAAAGATGAAGAGATTTAGTTGTCGTCCTGTTGGTCAGGTGTTTAACTGTGGACCGAGGGCTTCATGAAAATGACCTGAGAACACTAGTGTGGATGCATGTTGTTTCCACATGTACTGTAAACAGTGTTTTAAATAAAAAACTGGCCAGTTTAGTTTGGACACAGTCTGTGGTGTAGTGTAATGTAGTTTGGTGCAATAAAAATGCTGACTACACCCAGTGCAGTGTGTGTGTGTGTATGTGTTCCAACATACACTCTCTTCCAGGGAAAGCTTTTAGCTGAATGATAAGGAGTTCCTGCTCTGCCACGCCAGACCTGCAACCCTCACTGGAAAGAGGAAGTTGGCAGAGTTTACAAAAGGTCAAAGCACAGTGTGACCTCGCCGTGCTCTCCGATGACATAAACAACCACTCAAACATGGCTATTACACCTGCAACGGGGTTCAAAGGTGAAAACAAAGATGAAACAATAGGTAGTTGATACACACAGACATTTTCATTGGGCATTATTCACTCTGCAGGGTGGAGAGGTGTATGAAATACATGACACATATGCAAGTATAAGACATGATCAATTGTTGTTGCGTTGGTGGACGTTGATGAGTCACACTGCTTTTTTCCCCGAGTGTTACTGTAAACTGCTGGATTATCATCTTGTGCAATGAATTTGAAGGAAACTCATTTGCATATAACCAGCATTTACACAGCAGCTAAAGTGTGTGTAAAGTAAACCGAACCGACTCATGAAGTGTCAGTGGATCTTGGCACTCATGCAGGCTTTGTTTGCACTTGTGTGTGTGTATGTGGGTGTGTGTGTGTGTGTGTGTGTGTCACCGCAGTGTCATGTGTCTCCCTTCATGACAGGGCAAGCACATCTTAAATTTAGATCGGAATCTCTCTCTTTTAACGAGTCTATGACTGATATCATTGCTACTTTTCAAGTGTTTACACATTTGAGAACTTGTATGTAGGAGATGACTTGTTTACACATGTGGAGATTTTTTTTTACTGCAGAAACATGCATAGCATGGCCAAAATGGCAATTTTTAATGGTCTCACTCAAAATCTTGGGAGATATGGAAGGAAGGTACCATAAACTCTTATTTATTTACCACAACTGCAGAGAGCACCAGGCCTTTATTTGAAACAGGATATAGGTCTTAATTCTTAATTTACATCTTACTGGGGTGTGTATCTCTCTCTCTCTCTCAGACAAATCAGTATGTATCTAAATGCACACTTCCCATATCCCATATCCCATAAACGCTCCATGAGCCTCACCCAGACCCCGGTCCCTCTCGATGCAACTTATCTTCTCAAAGACACCCCTCCAGTGGTTTGCGGCCGCAGGGCAGAGCACCCCAGGCTTCAGAGGCAGCTGCAACGCCGTCTAACAGCAGGATGAGAGGTCACTGAGACGCCACTGTCCTTCCTCAAAAGTTATTCCCCACTGTTTGTCATCACGCCTCTTTGCCACGTCGATACGAGCGCCACGGCATCGAACATAATGAGCCCGAAGCTCCGTGTGGAGCTGGGACGTGTTGTTTTACGCTGCTGTAGGCAAAGGAAGTATTGGAAATTCTTCACAAGTTGCAGGATTTTCCGCCATTGAATCAAGGTTTCACCATCTTAAGGGACGTACACGCACATCTGCATTCGTAGAACAGCCAATGGGAATGCACCATCTCTCTGAAATGACCTGTGATTGGCCAAAGTCTCCCATCAGGGGCTAGATTTTCTGAAGCCTGAAAACAGAGCCAAGAGGAGGGGCAGAAGTAAAGGTTGTCTCTCAGACCACTTGATCAATTTGCTGAATGGTTATTATGAAATTTTTGCCCAATTTGGCCAAAAAAATACTGCCTACCCCATCAGTGCACATGTCCATGCCCCCTTCTATTATTTTTTACTCATTATTTGAGAATGCAGTAGGTACCCTGTAGTTTGAATGTGCGCCTGTGCAGAGCGAACTTATCAAAAGGACACTGTAGGATACTTTGGGCCTCATTTGAAGATTCCCACGCATCAATGTTTGATTTGCAACTAGACAAACCACTCTTGGAACTCAAGTCTACACACTTCTCACACACAAAAATTAACAAACGGCTTGTTTACCTCTGTGCATACTCTTTTTATTACAATGAACAGTGATAAACAACAGCAGATGTACAGAGGGAGGATGAGTTTGTTAAAAGGAAAATCTTTGTGCACATGGGAGAAGTTTGCCTTGAGGGCTTTCTGTGCTGACTATTTTCTGTCAAGTTACAATGTTTGCGTAACTTGATTGTCATCACTTTCACAAGAACATAGACCCTCAAATCTTTTGATAAACAGATTTAGCTAGTAAATATTTCAACTTATAAATACTGATCTTTTGATACATGTTGGCATTAAATTGTGATACTTATTTCAAGAAACCAGCAAATCAAATTTCTGTGGCAAAAGGAAACAAAAGTCAGTAGTAGGATTGGCTGATAAGATAAGCTGAATGTTACACCAAACATTGATTGCATCTCACTTTTTCTGTCTTTAAGGGAGTGTTGCATACCCAAATCTAATACACCTGTCAGGGATGTGTGACATTGGCATCTGGAGATCTTGCAGGGTGGAAATCTTGGCATTCAGAATATTTATGGTGCTTTTTTCCTATATTTAATCGCGTGGTCTTTCACTTTGAGAGCATGATTTATTGATTTCATTTTGTAATACTCTCCCTCAAAATCCTGCTCTTGCACTTAAATAGGCCCTGCTTGCGCTTGGATTTTCTCTACTTCTGCTCAAACTGCGTGCTTGCACTCAGATATATTGTTGCTTGCGCAGATTTCCTGCCACATCACAAAAAAGTTGGTTCCAGCAATAGCACCATTAAAATAACAAAAACTTACTTGAGGTCCTTAACTTTGGCGGTCCATGTTGTCCAACAATCCGCTAGACTCCCGCTCCTGAGTCATGAAGGTGATGTTTTCCTCTCACCGACCTCCCGTCGGTGTGCTACTATTACATGTAGCTATTACAGTAGGCTAAAATAAAAAAGCACGGGTGCTAGTATACGGTATACAGTATATATTAAGTATTATAGTAAAAGAAAAAGTACGGTCGCTGGTATATATGTTAACTGTATTATCCACTGCAGGAGTGGATGAACCCGGTTACATGGTAACTGCCCGTACGGGACGCTGTAAGAAGTAAAGCGAACACGCCCACAACTGGGCAGCGATCATTTCATTTGTCAACACTACAGCCGGCATTCTATTGGTTGGGGAATTTTGACAGGGATGTTGCACAAAAAATCCGAGAGCAGAGCAGAAATAAGAGAGCAGACGTTTCACGAGCGCACAGAAGCAGCCTGAGTGCGAGAGCAGGGTTTTGAAGGACAGCGCAGGAAATCTGCACAAGCAACAATATATCTGAATGCAAGCGTACAGTTTGAGCAGAAGCAGAGAAAATCCAAGCGCAAGCAGGGGCTATTTGAGTGCGAGAGCAGGGCTTTGAGAGAGAGTATTACAAAATCTGGACATGAAATCAATAAATCATACTCTCAAAGTGAAAGACCACGCGATTAAATATAGGAAAAAAGCACCATAAATATTCATCACCGGTGGACCTCACGCAAACACAACTCTCTACTTCATCCATCCAGCGGTATACTGTGCACACCCATATCCGGCTATTATTCAGTTGTGCATCCTCCATGGGGGTTGATGACAGGTTAACACCTTCTTAGGATGGTGAGAGGCCTTTACTCCAACTCAGATCTCGGAAAGACAGTTATCAGGATAATTCAAAAGCTGTTAGCTGATAGTGACAGTTTTCTGCATCCCTGCAGCGGGTTGCACAGCCTACTATGGGTCTAATGTATTTCCACGAGGTGTGATTCATTGTGAATTAAGGCACATTAACTGGGTTCCCTTGGTATTCTTAAAATCATTACGAGAGCTGCGCAAGAAAGAGAGACACAGAGGGTGTGGGTGGGGGCAAAGACACACTGGTGTACAAGCTCCATGGGGTGGCTTGATGCTGTCCACCCATCCTGGACACACCTGAGCTCAGCAAGGGAGCCAGTGCCCCACCTCATCTCACCTGGTAAGCAGAGGGAAGTCGACTCCACTGAAAACAGTGGGATGCTAATTCACCGCTTTTACTAACTTTTCTACGCCCAGATCCAATTCCACACACATTACTGCCTGTCCCTTCAATTGTTAAGTGCCCTCACATACAGTATACTGATTTCACAAATATATCTCTTTTTTCCCTAACCTCTGCCAAGGAGGTAATGATTTTAGTCCTGTTTTGTTTATTTGGTAGCAGGATATCTCAGATAATTGTCTAACAGATTTCATTGAAATATGGTGGAAAGTAAAGTTTAAAAGGATTTCTTCAAGTCAAACAGAAATTAAAATTAATTTTTGCTGAGTAATCAGTATATGTATTCTGTGTGTTTTATTTTGACTTGTATACTTGTTTGGTCATAACTGTCATTACCAAAAAGAAGAAATTCTAATTTTACTTATTTTTCTGCAGTGACATTGCTCCCTACATTAGTGTTCTCCAGGGGGTGTGAATTTTTGGTTCTGACTGACAATGTCAGCACTGGAAATTTGGTGCAAATTTGTGTGGGTGGGCACAAACAATTGTGTTATATCACATCAATTTTAACGACAACACAGGCAGTTACAGTGTGGTCAATGACACCACACTGTAACTCCATGTCATGGTTACCTGACTACTCGTTGCTGTGACTTTTGACAGTCTGGTCATTTGCCATCACCACAACTGGACCCATGAAAATTCTTGGGTCTCTAAATATAAAGAGTCTGTTTAGACCTGCTCTATAAGAAAAAGTGCCCTGAGATAACTTTGTTATGATATGGCGCTATATAAATTAAACTGAATTGAATTGAATTGAGTACTTTCGAGTTATAATTATGAAAATGTGTTAAACTGGTGGGAAAAAAAACATGACTTGTGTCACTCTGCCTGGTAACTAGCCATGCCAACATTTTTGCATTAAAGTACGAAGGCTTTGAGATATGCAGATTTTGAGATTTCTGCCTTCGATGGAGGTGAATAGTATTTCGTGCGAGGTGGTCACAGCATTTTTTTAAAATTCAACAGCAACATCTGTTTCCTGGAACAGTGTCTGTGTTACTAATAATAATTCACAGAAAATGCTGTAAAGATTGTTAATAGGGACTATTTCTTTTGTAGAAAGTACTGTTGTTCCATTAAGTAACTGCAACATTGTTTCTGGAAACAGATGTTGCTGTTGATTTTTTGTAATTTTTCAATGCTGAGAGACCCATAAATTACAGTAAATTCTATTCACCTCCATTGTATTGGAATGGAGACATATCTCAAAACCTGGACAAATTAAACTCTTCATTGCTTGACACCAATAGGGGTAATAAGAAAAATATCTTGTATATTATTTTTAGTGATGTAGCTAGCCTGAGAAACTTTTCTAAGGAATCCCGATACAGGCCAGATTAAAGGCATGTTCTGTAGTTCAACTTTACACCTTCAGCCCTCCAAATGACAGGAGAATCTAAAGTTTACAACCAAGGGTTGTTTCACTGTGATTGTAACATCAATCAACACAAATGGACAGTTTACAATGGGAATTCCATGGGGTTTATACACCTTGATTACAAGGTTTATTCATATTCAAATGTGGTCAGCTCGCAGTAAAAACAGGATAGGTTTGGGGTGTATACTGCTGCTATCAGATAAAAACCTTGTATGTCTGATATGTAAACGAGTAAAGGAATGAGAAAAACAGAATTGTATTAAGCCTGATGACATTGTATTGTTATGTTTAATCGGCAGGGTTTCCTCAACTCATATGGAAACATGTCATTCTTCTGTTTAAATAAAGATAACCAATATGCTCTGAAATACATGTAATTTTTCCATGTATAGTTTACACATCCCAGAATTATATCTCTTATGTAAATAAACTGATGATGTCTTAGTACGTTTTAGTTTATTAGCACAATTAGCCCATAGCTTCATAAACACAAACCAGCCAGTTTCCCTTGACTGGCAGAGTAACTGTTAGCGTTTCTCTATAATAATACCTCTGCTCTCTTTCCATTTCTGACACACACACACACACACACACACACACACACACAGTTTCTTTGCCTCTGATAAGACATCAGAGAGAGTTTTCGGTAATTGCTTCACTAAATTCCTGGCAGAGAGGAAGTGCTTCCATAACTCCAGATCAGATGCCAGAAAAAAAAAAGGATCACAGGCAGATGATCACAGGCCAGAAACAACAGTGGCTCTGCTGCCAAAGAACAACAATAAGCAGAGTTTCCCTTAGATGCCCCCCTTTGTTACTAGTACTTTTTACACGGTGGGAGTTCCATTACATTAATCAGTGGTGATGAAGTGGCCAAACATTAAATGGATCAGCTGGTTTATAATGTGCAGAACATGTTGCAACATGCCAAAAAGACAAGATATGCATTTAATAAGTCTGTCTGGCAAAATAGGTTTTGAGGTTGTTTTTTTTTCCTTGCATGTGGACACTTTAGTTGTTGTTTTTTCCTGTGGATGTCAAATGACTGACATAAAGTAAGTCAAAGACTGTAACATAGCACTCAACAAAACACTTTAAGTGGAAGCAGCAGAATCAACCATCACAACTAAAACTGACAAATTCAAGAGAAAAAAAGCTTTACTATGATGGATTATTTCGCTGTATGGACATTGTTACAGTATAGTACAAGAAGGAATGGCAGTGATTACATCTTCACGTGTGTATAGATACGCAACAGGCATTATAAAGTATGTATTAATATGATTGTTTAACTGGTTGTATTTATTTTCAAATATATTTTTCATGGTATTTTTTATAAATATACCAATATATCATTCATAAATCAGAAATCTGATGAATGGCCAAATATGTCCAAGTAAAAGAACTGTTAGAACTGATTTAAACTGATATTGGCTTTCACACAAGTGAAAGGTGTGGTACTACGAGTTCAAACTGCAGCGTACCACTCTCTTCCTCTGGGTGTGGACAGTGTCTGTGAGTCAGATTCGTGTTGACTCACTGTACAGGTGGACTGGTATAACAATGTTAATTTTGCCTGGTGTATTTTCATGAAAATTATATTTAATTTTTCTTTAATTAGTTTTAATCATCAGTACTCAGAGTCCAACAGAATGTTTCTGAATTGCTGACCTATATAGGAGGTGGGGAGTCCCATCCCTTTTTTAATTTTGGTACAATGCACTAATTCTGCTCTGGTATGTTGCAATGACTGGTGACAAATGTTTTCTTTTGTTTTAACTCTTTACTGGTAGCCCATAGACGCTTTAGAACACAACCTGCAAATGCGTGAACTTTTTTCCCCTATTTGGAGATAATATTTCATTTTAACTTTCCCAGTGACAATGTGTAATTCATGTATGACAGTCACTGGGGTTGTGCTGCTACTACTCTGCCTTATGGGGCTGCCCAGTGGGCTTCACAGCAGGGGCTAAACCACCTGTCCAGCCCCTGTCCTGGGGTCCCTCCTACCATAAAAAAACAAAACAAACAATCGTTATTCATGGAAGGCATGCAGCTCAAGTTACCATCAGGCATTTAGGACGGGAATGCCCTTTAAATATATCTAGTAAAATGTGAACAATGCGTTTAATTAAACCCACGCCTGAGACATGGAGAGAGCTGGGATGGGATACGATTAGTTTACCCCATGGGGTTACACAGTGGGCTAGCAGCAGGGGCAACTATACCTGGCCAACAGCTTTCCCCTTGGTTTGTCCCACCCATCTTCTCCTGTTTTCCTTATGTGCATTCACAGGGATGGAAATATATACAAAACCTACAATATACTTGCAGATTAAAGAAGTCTTTGCCTGAGGGGGCTGTGTTGTTTTATTAAACGGTGCACTATGCAAGATTGTTACTGAGAAAACAATCAACTTACCAGTATACTGTATATCCCTGTGTGGGAAAACATAGTTTAGTCCAACTTTCAAAAATACATTTTTGGAGTTTTTGTGGGGTTTCTAACAGGTTAACTAATGGACAGGAAGTGACAAAGCAAAGGTTAAAATGTGAAAAGTGTGCAGTTTTTTGCAGTTAATGTTACATAATTTCTTTAAAATGTTTCATTTGAAGAGTAATCTTGTCTGAAATATGTGCAGAAATAACAAATATTTTTTAAAATCTGAAATACATTAAAAATCCCTCATCTGCCCAAAGAGATTCTTTGAATTGATCTGATTTCATATGAAAAGGAACCACACTAACTGACAGTCACAGTTTCACTGGGCCGTGCTGCCACTACTGTGCCTCATGGGGCTGCCCAGTGGGCCTCACAGCAGGGGCTACAATATCAGCCCCTTTCCTGGGGTCCCTCCTACCATAAAATCACAGTCATTATTTATGGTTAGCCTACAGCTCAATTTACTATCTGATGTTTGGTTTAAATATACTGTAAACCTCTCTGAGACCAATGGGAAGGATATGACGGTATGTGATGGTGCCATTCTACCGGACATGCCAAAGTGTTTTTCACACCAGATGTTAAAGTACCTGACCAAACCTTCCCCCTGGGCCTTTGGTACTATACCAAGCCATCTCCTTTTGGGCTTATGAGTGCTGTGGTGAAAGACTGAGATACAAAAAAAATAAAAACGACATTGTGACAGATTTACATTTAGTTAACAAACTGGAATCCATAATAGAAATACTTTTTCTTTAACTCAAATGTATATTTAATCCCTACAGCCACCCTATAAAGCCTTTATGGTTTTATAATTGTTTGAATATTTACAAAAAACATGAATACATTTTGTAATTCAGGTAAAATAAAATGGCCTTTATAGTAATAAAATTAGTGATTGAAGTGCTTATGTGTGCCGGTGTTTGCACAGGCATGTTTGGTGCAACTGCGTTCACGTGTGCTTGTGCGTGAACTCTCTCCGAGGCTGTACCATCTATCCTTCACCTGTCGCCCCCTACCTTTGTCCTGCAGTGGGAGTGGCCTCACACTGTGGAATGCCTGTTGCCATTTATGCTCCATTACTACCTGCTGCTGCCCTATTCTCCCTGCTCTCTATTGCCTGGGGTTCATATTGGATAAGAGCCATAAAGCCATGTCATGTGTTGCGTGTAATTGGAGGAAGGCAGGCCCCTCATTCCCGGCACCGCGGGGGTCTACAATCACTGGCTTGCCCTAGCCTTTGGGCTGCCCCACCAGGACCTAAAGAGGGTCTAAAGAGGGCACCGCAGGGGACAATATCAAACACCACCAGAGTCCCGGGATAACAGCAAATAACACGGCAGGAGAGGGAACACACACACCGTCAGAACACACTCACACAGTCAGTCTGTCTGTCAGGACTTGTTTATTGCAGTGAATAAAGCAGTATGTTGAATAAAGTGGCATGCAAAAGGGGGGGTTGCTTTTGTGAATGTTTGTTTATGCTGCCAATGTATGACTTTGTGCAATACGAATCAAAACAAATGGAAAAATCAGGATTTTTATCACATAACATATGCCAATTTAAATTTTACTAAGAAAAATGTTAATTTATAGCACATTCACAAAATAATATCATTTAAATAGCTTAAGTCAATTTTGAAATATTTCTGTCCCACATTTGCTATTTTTCACTTTAACATTCAATGGAACGCTAAGAGAACATTTTGGGAAGTACGCTTATTCGCTTTCTTTCCAAACTATAGCCAGCAGCCAGTTAGCTTAGCTTAGCATAAAGACTGAAAACAAGGGGAAACAGCAAATCCACCTACCTACACCTCTAAAGCTCACTAAGTAACACATTATATCTAGCTGGCTAGCTGTTTCCCCCTGTTTCCAGTCTTCATGTTAAGCTAAGTTAACCAGCTGCTGGCTGTAGCTTCAAATTTAGCATACAGAGATCTTCTCATCTAACTGTCAGCAAGAAAGCAAATAAGCATATTTCCCAAAATGTCAAACTATTTCTTTAAACAGTGTGTACTATTCAATATGTAAGTGAATTGCCCACTGGGAGATGAACACACACTCACACAAACACACTCCCAACATTCACGACCTACACGGCCTGATGGACCACAGCACAACTTGTCCCTCCACATTCGCCCAAAGAGGGCCTGACTTATTCAGCCGTCCACCGATAACAAAGAGGCTACAACTCAGGATGTGTAAGCCAACTTGTCATTACTGAGGAAGACAGCGTAAAGTCAACAGCAAACGCTGGCAGTAATCTTTCATGTGGGGATCAAGGTGTGTAAAGAAGTGCTAAAGTAACAGTGAGGTTATAAGACAGACAATATAAAGTAAGTAGTGTCAATATGAGAGGGCAGGGTCCTCTCTGTGTACTTAGCAAAGCTTATGTATGTGTGAGACTGTATTTGCATGCAGGTTTGTGTTGTATAGATGTGAGTGTGTGTGTACATTCTTGACGTGTGTGTGTGTGTGTGTGTGTGTGTGTGTGTGTACATTCATGACGTGTGTGTGTATGTGTGCGGTATTTGACTTTTTGTGTGTGTCATATATGAGTAGATTTGTGTGTTTTTTCAGCTTCTGTTAGAGTGTATGGGTGCAAGTGTGTGTGTGTGTGTGTGTGTGTGTGTGTATGCTTCCAGGTGTGTGTACATTGCCTACAGTATATGGAAATTTATGAGTGAAACTTATGTCTGTTCAGTGTGTGTGTGTCACAAGTTTGTCGATTTGTGTGTATTTGGATGTGTACCTATAGTACGTTTCTGCATCCTATTAGTAAATACATGTCTGTGTGTGTGTGTATGAGTATGTGTGTCTAGGTGTGGATGGATGTTAATCCTACTGGAAGCCGCTGTGTGACAGAACAAAGCTCAGCACAGGTGTCCAACAGATCATGTTGAGTTAGTGCTAACAGCCCGTTGAAAATCACTGTGTCAGTTATCTGTATTGTCACGAACATACAGTTTGGGTTGAGCGGTGGGCACAGGTAGGACGAAACACTCACACTGTCCAATAACAAGACTCTGGATCAAGCTCTGATTGCAGTCGGAATCCACCCTGCTGACCTGTCTGTGACAAATTGCTAACAGCTCCAGGGCTGCTGCTCTGTACCCTGACCTTTGACCTCACTGTAGACGAGAAAAGAAAATTCCCCTTCAGGGTTTTGACACAATTAAGGTCAGTATTAAGAGACAGGGGGTTATGTTAATATGAGATTAGATTAAGTATTTGAATTTCATACATATTGCAGATCACCATCGGCCAATAAAAACACAGGCATATTTTCCAAGCAAGTCAATAGTTTCCAGCCATCTTCATCTAAATACTAACGTCAGCATGCTAACATGTTCACAAAGACAATGTTAAACAGGTATAATGCATACCATGAACATCATCATAGTTTAGCGTGTTAGCATGCTAATATGTGCTAATAAGCACTAAACATACAGTAAAGTACAGCGGAGGGTCAATAGTTTTGAAGGCATTTAGTCTTAAATCAAAGTATTGAACAAACTGAAGCACTAGACGAAAAGTCAGGGATAATCATTGCGTTATTACAATTCATCCAGAGGGGGACAATGAATGTTAGTACCAAATTTCATGGTATTACATCCGATAGGTGTCAAGATATTTCACAAAAAAACAAAATGTTTAACCTCATGGTGATGCTAAAAGAAAAGTCAGGGGGATTACCAAAGTCAGTAGGATTCATCCTCTCAGTACATGAATATCTGTACAAAATTTTGCAGCAATCCATCCAATGGCTGTTGAGATATTTCAGTCTGGACCAAAGTGGTGGAGCGACAACAAACCAACATTGCCATCCCACTGTAGGAATGGCAAAGCTTAAAGTTTAGGCCTTTCCTATCGTTATGATTTTAAAACAACTGTCATATTGTGGACCATAACATTTCTGAAATTGTACACCATTCATTTGTAAAGGTGGTTATATTCCAGACAGTGGAGGGAGAGAGAAAGACAAAATGTGGAAGAAGAAGAAGTGCAATTATGCCAATTTATTTGTGACCTTATATCATCAACAACTCAAATGTCAAGTTGTCCTGATACAATGTAATTAGCTCCTTATGAAGACAGACTGAACTGGAAGTATTTTCTAAATGAACACAGTTTTGGGTACAGTACACTGATGCAGGTAGCTCTCAAATGCTGAAAATTCTTAGTGCAGGGAGGAGCTGAAGTTTGACTTTGGTGTGGTTCTTCGTATTTCCTGAGTTTTGTGGCTCTTGGCTGAAACAAAAAGATCATACCAGCGTCATGAACGTTTTTCTCTCCCCACCTTTCATGACATCAATGCTCTCACCCTTCCTGCTTTTTGTAACCGTTACTATGAGGATGCATTTACTGTATCTAATCACTGCCACTTACTCAAGGAGAGCTGATAAAGGGCACAACAAATTCATTTACACCATTAAAAAAAAATCAGTTTTCAGTGTTTACATTGTGTTTCTTTGGCACACTTAAGCAGCAGAAAGAGAAACAAAGGGACCAAAGTGACTTGCAATTGTGTATGGGGAAATTAGTTAAGTCTGACTTGAGAACAGTCTATGTTAGATGTAGATGGTAATGCTATTGGAACAATGCAGATATGGAAAAAATTGCTAATCACAAGTTACAGTTTCTATGGCTGTCAAGTTTTCCATTCTCACACGGCCCTTCTGTAGTTTACAATGATAATGGTGGCAGATTTACCACTCAACATTCCTACTAAGCTAGTTAGCCAGGCATGCTAGCATTACACACTGTTTAATCAATTCCTTAAACTTTTGCTCTTTTGTTTCTTGAAGGGATGGCCCAAATATAAAGACACAACCCTGCAAACTCATTAGATGCTTAGACTCCTGAACTAGCTTGCAGGCGTTGCTCCATTTACACTTGATTTAATATGATTGGATGGGGTTTAGCAAATGGTCAATTTCATTGAACTATACAATGAAAGAATGTAAAGTTACTATATCATGAATCTTATAATAATAATCATATCTTAATCTTAATTTTTTATTTTATTTTAAAATATATATTTTTTGCAGGGAGTGAGATTGTGTCATCTTGCATCACTAGGCTTGTTAATCATCATTTGCCATGATTCAAATGAAAAACAAGCACTTCCCTTCTCTTTCTCTCTTTCCCATACTGGGGCAACACCGAAACAGGAAAAGACAAAGACACTGAAAACATAAAGACATTAGGAAGGGGAAAGACGGATTACCCTGAGGGTATCATCCTCTGTGTGACAGCCTCGTCACTGATAAGAATCAAACTAGGTCTGACTGTCTCTGTCTGCTTCTTCTGCTAAATTGTACAACTGGCTTGTCACAGCCTGAGCCTGAATTTTAGCAAACAATTATGAAATCAGGTGGAGTGCTTTGGGTTTCCAAAAAAATGTCCGTCAATTTCATGTAGGTTTTTCATCTGAATGTGTGACGCAAGAGGTGACAACATGTGTTGTCTGAAGCGAACATCCAGCATATTGTAATTCAAGTGATCTGAGAGCAAACCTCTACTACTGCCCCTCCTCTTGGCTCTGTTTTCAGGCTTCAGAAAATCTATCCCGTGACAGGAGACTTTGGCCAATCACAGGCTATTTCAGAGAGACACTGACAGTGGTGTGTGTGTGGTGTATGAGCCTCTCATCCCACAGCTGCCTCTGAAGCCTGGGGCGCTCTGCTCTGCAGCCGTGAAGCGCTGGAGAGGTGACTTTGAGAAGACAAGTCGCGGCGGGAAGGACCGCGGTCTCGGTGAGGCTCACGCCGTGGAGAGTGAGCACTACAAGGGATAAGGTTACTCGCAGGGAAACCGCCTCCGGCGGCTGCCGGTCGAAGTTGTGGGTTTGGTGGGAGGGGCTTAGCGGAGTGATACGAGGCAGCAGAGAGAGGCGGAAGGTTTTGCATAGGTTGCACAGATTTTACCTACCCCAGCTTTAAATTATTGTGTAGTTTTGAATTCCCAGTGGAGAAATTACTCAAGTTCCTTCACTTCTTAATCACTAAACGGCACTACGGATACCAAATAACAGCCTTTAAGCAGGTACCAGGTAAGTAAACACCCTTTACTTGAAGCTATAATTACTCTGCAATTTCTTCAATTTAAATACCTCTCTCGCTCAAATGGTCCCAGCCAATTAAAATTCCTGATCCTCCAAGAACTAATTCTCACATGAATTTGTCGAAATTTTATTAGTAAATTAATTAATGTCAAAGCAGGTTTGAATGTGTCTATTAGTTCAAAATACATCCATAAACAGCTTGAATTTTCAATGTTCAAATATATCTTTATCATTTTGTTCCTGACGCAAAGAGTCATGGTGAGTCGTATCAGCTTGTAAACATTGTTGTTACGAAGCAGGATTTGAATGGGGACAAGTTTTTTTTTATGAGTCGCACCTCTCTTCTTCCAGGTATCACCAGACTGAATTGAGTCTAGCCAACGCCCATCCCCCGCTGAGCCAATTGGAATTCCTACCTCTGGATCCTTGATCATGTCCTTGGATTACAGTAATGACAGTGTTTAGTTCAAGTGATTCAGCATTGCTCCATCTTAGCGAACACCTCTCAGGAATTTAGCCAGAGGGGAAATAGACTGTCAAACTGGCACTTAAAGGAGCAATTAATGAGGTCAGAGAGCAGAAAGCACAGATTTCGTCTTTCTAAGAACATAAGCAGTGAGGCAACAAAAATAAAAAAAATGTTTCTCTCAAAACTGTGCAACTTAAGTTGTTAAGTGTTGTTTTTTTGATCTTAACTGATTTGACAGCTATTAAAACCTGCTGTCACAAGTGTGTGAGAGTTTCTGACATCATGCCAAGGGCAGCACTTGTAACACTCGTATCAGCTTTCGGTGTCTGCCTTTACAGCTTGTCGTGTAAAACAACAAAACCTTGTTTTTTGAAGTCACTATAAAATACCAATTAATAACATGTATTTCATATACTAGTACACTTAAATTCACCTGTTATACTGCTACTGATGAGAGCCAAATTACCACCTATATTTAAAGGAAATATGATTTTAGTAGTATATCCTCCTACTGACTGACCCACCACTAAACACACCTGTCAATAGCATTTGCAAATTAAAGCTGCAAGCAGCGATGAACGGGCCCGAGCACCTCCCGCACGTCGGGGCGTGCAACATCCGCCACTTGATGAATTACTAAAAACTAGTTTCTCTGTTCATTGCGTGTTTGACCGATGGCAGAGCTCAGCTCCTACACACACACACACGCAGCAGAGCAGAGAGTCTGCTGTGGAGATTGTCATTTCCTGATGTCAATAGGTGGCACTATGACTATGAGTGAATTTTGGCATATAGATGCCTTCAGCCCGATATTGTCATGAAACGTGAAGTTTGGAGCAGATTGAACAATGTAAAGTCCATTTGAAATGCACTTCTTGTTTGGCGGCGAAGCGCAGCCATTTAGCCACACCCATTTCCAAAACACATATCAGACAACTAAATTAGTCCGTTGTGACGTGTGTGGCAAGTTTCATGAGCATTCAAGCATTCCTGGCCCCTAAAAAAACTGCTTCCTATTTTATGGCGAAGAATGCATTGTAACGGCAACGCTGTTTGATGAAAACTCACAATCTTCACCGTGAAGCATCAATAACTTGTTAAGGCACTGGGTGGCAAGTTTCATGAGCGTTCAAACATGCCTGGCCCCTGATAAAACTGCTTCCTGTTTCATGGCAAAGAATGCGTCGTCATGGCAATGCCGTTTGATGAAAACTCCCAATTGTCACCGTGAAGTATCAACAAGTGCTTATGGCACTGTTGACCAAATTTGAGGTGGATCTTGTTAACCTGCAAGGAATAATGTATCAAAGTATTGGGACGAGGAACTTCCTGTTGTCACCGGGTGGCGCTATGACTTTGATGAAATATTGACCTCTAGGTGTCTTCAGGCCAGCAATCTTATGAAATGTGTGAAATCAGGAAAAGTTCTGATTATATGGAGCCGAGTTACAACAGTTTCTTTCTTTATGATGAGACATCGAAATTAGCATAAGCAACTGTTTAAGGCTTAATTGGCCAAATTTTAGGTTGTTCTGCTCAACCCACTAGGAGCACTATGTCAGACTGTAAAACGCGTCATTTCCTGTTGTCAATAGGTGGCGCTATGACGGTGACTGAATATTGGCATATAGATGCCTTCAGCCCGGTATTGTCATGACACATGGGAAGTTTGGCGCAGATTGGACAATGTAAAGTCCATTTAAAAAGCACTTCCTGTTTGGCGGTGACACACTGAAAATAGCGGTCCCGAGACGGCCACGCCCTTCGACGAAAACTCAAGCTTTGAGCAACTATGGATCCCAAAAGCCTTGAGATGGTATTGGCCAAATTTGAAGTCGATCCGATAAATTCTCTAGGAGAAGATAGGTTTTTAAGAGAGGCAAAAAATGACAAAAATGGCCAAAAAATGCAAAAATAACGCTTAGCATTTGTTAAAACTTCCTCCAGATCAGTGCCTTCAGATTCACTTCCCTTCACCTGAATTACTTATTTATACTAGCTCTTTAACAATGTGAGAGCAGGTTAAACAAAAAAAAATTAAATAACTAATCTTGTGAGGATAACACCTGCTTTGTTCCAATATGGTCCACAACAAGACTAAGCAATCAGAATGTTACAAACCTGTATAAATTATTTTTTAGAATCAATATTTGAAGTGTAATGAAGAGAAATGAGAGATGCTATCCAGATGAATTATGGGAAATGTAGCAGCCAGTGTTTGTGCAGCTTGACCCATCCTAGAAATTAAAAGTTAGGATATCTCAGCCTCTTATTGTTCAATTTTGACAGTTTTTTAATATCTCTTGTGAGTCCTACAACTATATAGAAGTGCAATAATAAACTGCTGGAGTACCCCTTTAATCCCAATATTTTATATGGGTAGTTGCATTATGAACTATCGGAAATATTGTCAATATAGGTGCTCCATCCCTGATCTTTACGTTAACCAAACCCACAGCACAAGTTAACCAACTAAAAACAACAATCTGACAGAGGACTCGTTCCTGGAAGGATACATGTTCCAGGGCTGGGTTTTTTGTGTTGTATGCGCAACAGTTTCTATTTTCATTGTACTGGGTACAAGCACACATGTATGTGAAAACTCAACACACATGCACATAGTTATTGTCAAATATTTTTGACTGTTGTAGTGACAAGAGGCATGTACAGGTAAGGGCAATCCTTGTGTAGTGACCAGACAAGAGCTTGAGGAGCCAAATAGCTTCCTCTAATTTTGGAAAATTTGCAGGTCAAAGTTCACCAAAGTTCAACTTGATTCCATTTAAATATTTTTGGTTTAAAATGTAACTTTTATAAGTGCTGGTGTGATCAAGTCCTTACAGAAGGATGAATACATTGTTAGTTGGTGTGGACATCAATTAGGGCCAATCACTTCTCTACGCTCTTCTCATTCCCTTTAAAAACAGCAGGTAGTTTCTTAAAGTGCCATGATGAGAGCCCCGAGATCACAAATATACTACAAATTTTACTGGACTTGCACACAGTGAAATGGCATGCCATCAGCATTTGCACCTCTACTGGCTTTGCACCTGTCTGAAATATAGAGCCTACTGTGGTAGCAGACAATGGGCTTGACCTTTTTTTGACATTTTTTCTCGCATGACTATCTTGGGATGGCTACAGAAAGAAAACATTCTTACATAAACTCATGCAGGAGTGGTGATTCGTATTTTCAATATGTGGGCGGAATGATTGACCAGATTTCCCTGGAAAGTGTATGTCACTATGAACACTCTTTGACAAACATTTCATATAGAGAAAAACACATCAGGTCAATAATTGCCCAACAGTTGTCCTGAACGAAGGAGCAAACTGTATCTGAAACTCCACTTCTGCATATCCCTTCATCAGGTCTTTCTCTATTGAAGGTCTGGTAACATTATCAATTCTGCATTATGACAAATCATATCATCGTATCATATCATCACCTATATTAGGGTTAGGTAACATGACAATATAAATTTTATTTGATTTGTATGGTGTTTAATTTGCTGGATTAGCCAATAAATCTGGTGATTTAATCCATAAACAGTTTTTCAATTTATTTTCTAGAAATGTATAATATCATGATATACATAAATAAGGTGTTATGCAATTACAAACATGACAATAGAGGATTTTATCACCCTGTCTTAACCTGTATTAATAGCGATACTATATTAGTGAAACTAAAATTAGTTGTGTCTAATTTGCTTAATGATCACATACATTGTAATTTTATACCCTGATTTAAAAATTATAATACCTAGTAATAATATCAAATGTCTTTTAGGGAGCATAAGGAAAATCTGATGGACAAAATTGGGTTCAAAATATAATAAAATATATATTTAACTTTGAAACCAAGTTGGAGGTAATTGGTCTCAAAATCTTTTGAGTTCCAGAGAAGAACCAAAAACAAAACAAAAAACTGTAATCTGCTGTATATGCAAATCACGCAATCTGCCTTATCAGTGCAGAATGAACAAGAATTTTATCAAATTTTCCGCAGATGAATCTCAGCATGACGGCAACGTCCCTCCCTCTCTGTCTGTGTCCTACCCATTCTTTGCAGTTTCTAGAGGTGAGGTCAGACTGGATTGGATGGACAAACTGACCCCCTGTTGTTGGCCTTGCGCAGTGACTGAGCTGTGACTCACAAAATTGCGAGCCTTGCGTGGGATCATGGGAGTTGTTTTCTTTGTTAAACAACCACCATTGTCAATGAAACTCTATCTGATGTGACTCGGACAGAAATCATGCTCATGGATGAGGAAATCTATTAAAGTTTTATTCACGTTAAACCTGCTGTCACAAGTGTGTGAGAGTTTCTGACATCATGCCAAGGGCAGCACTTGCAACACTTGTATCAGCTTTAAGTGTCTGCCTTCACAGCTTGTCATGTAAAACAACAAATCCTTTGTTTTTTGAAGCCACTATAAAATACTAGTTAATAACATGCATTTCATATACTAATACACTGAAATTCACCTGTTATACTGCTACTGATGAGAGCCAAATTACCACCTATATTTATAGGAAATATAGTTTGAAGTAGTATATCCTTCTACTGACTGACCCACCACTAAACACACCTGTCAAATAGCATTTGCATATAATGCTTAGCATTTGTTAAAACTTCCTCCAGATCAGTGCCTTCAGACTCACCTCCCTTCACCTGAATGACTTATTTATACTAGCTCCTTAACGTAACGTTAACTTGCTCACTTACCATTAGATGAGTCGACTACTCTTACCTTAGTTAACATTATATGCCATTCAACACGCTCATAAAGTTATTTTTAGTATGATTGTTTTGACCACGGATAACACCACTGGGCTACCCCACGATTGAATTCGCCACATTAGCTTAGCTACTGTAGCCACATAACGTTAACTACAGTAACGTTAGCTACTGTAGCTAATGTTATGTGGCAAATTCAATCATGGGGTAAGTTAGCCCAGCGCTGTTATCCGTGGTCAAAACAATGTGACTTTGACAATTAAATTATTGTTACGTTACGCAGAGTCTGAAGGTGAGGTCAGACTGGATATCAATCCCCCTTCATTTCAATGCGAAACGGGGGAAGACCTATTCGCTTCCAGTCACAAATTAATATCATTTATACTTCATTTTTTCAGGTCAATTTCATAATGACTTTCACAATTACAAATTATAAATACAATACAATTGTAAATCATTTGCAAAAGACAAAAAAAAATCCAAAACCACTTGCTTAAGTACCAGAGTAAAGGTTATATCACTGCACTGCATCCCCTTTTGTCTAATCCACAGTTGCTTACTTTTCTACATCCTACAAGTCCATAGCTACTCTGTAACTTATGTCTAAATCAAGGAATATATGGCAAACTGCTGACTCAACAGGAACAAAATAATTTCTTCTTTATCTGACCAGGTTAAAGGTACTGTATGATCTCCGCCCCATGAGCTCTCTTGCATTTCACCCATAACTTGCTCTATTACTCTGAATGAGATAAATATTTCCCACACAATCCAGTCTCCTCTGTTCACCTCAACCGTGGAGGGAAAATCCCCTGGAATCCCCGCTTTCTGTGTGGCCTGTGAACCCCAAGTTCAAGAGGTCCTCAACCATTTTGCCCACAGCCTCACCAGACATTTCTGAATTCCAGTGTCAGGAAGCATTAAGACAAAATTTGAAGATCCCAAAAAGAAAATATAAAGTAGGGGTGTCTGCATCAGTTGCGCTGAAGTGAGTAAATGAAAGAATTCAATTAAATTAAAGAAAATAATTAAATCTTAAACATTAGTCTTGAAATCCTGTCTTTCTTAAATAAGTAAAATAAAACTGTACTCTGATATATTTTTTTGTTGCAACTGAAAAATCAAAAAGACCTCAAAATTCAAATCACATTCTTTATAACCAAGAGGAATCTGCTTGATCCCTGGACCCCTCCACATTTTCTTTTGCTACATTGTATGGACACAGACTGTATGAGACCAGAAATGGCCAGGCTAGACCACTAACAAGCCCCCACTGGCTCTTCTTAATAACTGATGGAGACAAGCCAAAATGGGGGAAAGAGACTGGATCCCTTAGTGGGCTACCGGAACTACTGTGGCTCTGTGTGAATGTGTGTGTGTGGGGGTGCTTCCTTTGGTGGAGGAAATGCTACCCCTCTGGAGACTATTACCCAGTAGCACCATTAGCGCTAGTAGAAGGAAACTGAGCTGCTTTGTCTTCCCACTGCTGTGGAAATGGCACACATGAAAATCACACTGCAAATCAGATAGAAAGAAATACAGAATGATAGTAAACTGGGTGGTGGTGTGGTTTGTTGTTGGAGACACTTTAACCAACAGTTTCTACAAGCCACTAAATAACTCAGCATCCGACAGTTCATTTTTGCCCTTTGTCTAGCCATGCTAGAGGGGTGGCTCTATAGGAATGGCAATATTGGCCTGTCAGACTGTCCACCACTTTGGTCCAGACTAAAATATCTCAACAACTATTGGTGGATTGCCATGAAATTTTGTACAAACATACATGGTCCCCAGAGGATGAATCCCACTGATTTTGGTGTGGTAGTCCCCTGACTTTTCCCCTAGTGCCACTATGAGGATGACATTTGTGGTTTTAGTAAAATGTCTCAACAACGATTGGATGTATTGCCATGAAATTTGGTAGACATTCATGGTGCCTAGAGGATGTACCCTAATGACTTTGGTGATCCCCTGATTTTTCCGCTAGCACCATCAGGTGGTCGAAGTTCTCACTTATCCAATGAAATATCTAGTCTACATTGATGACGTTCATGTTTCCCAAATAATGTATTCTTTAGTGGTCACTTTAGTGATCCCCTGAAATTTCCTCTAGCACCACAATGAGGTTGACATTTTTGGAGGGATTGCCATGAAATTTGGCACACACATTGATGGTCCACACAAGATGGCTTGTAATAACTTTGGTTGACTTTACATCTAGTGCCACCATCAGGTCAAAATTTTAATTTGTCTAATACTTAAAATACAAAAAAAAAAATGACATTCCCATCAGCCTCAGCTGTACTTTGTGTTTAGTGCTAATTAGCAAATGTTAGCATGTTAACATGCTAAATTAAAATAGTGAACATGGTAAAGATTCTACCCGCTAAACACCAGCATGTTAACATTGTCATTATGAGTGTGTTAGCTTGCTGACATTTAGCTTAAAGCACTGCTTTGTGTTGTGTTGCACAGCCTGTAGGGTGTTTACTCTTCTTGTTTTCTAGTAAAACAAACCTGGTAATGATAGATAATATAGTATAGTAAGAGTTTTATTCCAAAATACCATGTTTTGAGAACAAAAGGTGAACCTACATTCTATTCATGACTCTACAGTATATCAGAACATTGACAAACTACATATACATATCATCCATCCAAAAATATTAAGTTTACATCTGCAATTATTTCATTAGGTTTTGGCAATCACAAAATCAGATTTAGAGCCACAATTTTCGCTGAACTCAGTTCCATTGAATAGGAGTCCTTATCAGTTACAAGGTCTTATCATGCCAAGGTGTGGCTACCTAAACCGAGAAGTTTGGCTTGGCTGGGTGTCCACCAAATTAGTTTCTTATACAGCTGTGTGTGGTTTTGTGTGTTGAATGCATGTGTATTGCCAAGAAAAGGTAGCATTTACATTTTTGTTAATTTAAGAGTATGTCTTTTATGCCGTTGATTGGTCAATATCACATTTATTGTCAATAGGAAGTGACTTAATCAGATTCCACATAAGTTGCATTACTACTGCTATTTCTGTCTACTTTGTGTGTATGACAGCTATTGCCTGTCTGTCCCTCCTCTGTTACTCTAACCGAGGTTTCCCCCTTTTTTCCAATTCAAGGTTTTATTTATTTATTCATTCATTCATTCATTCACTTGTCGAGCTTTTTTCAATCATCAAAATCAAGGGTCCAAGGATATAGGGTGTTGCATGTTATTGATACTGTAAAGCCCTCTAAGATAAATCTGTGATTCTTGGCAAGATAAATACAATTTATTTGACTTGACTTTTTACTTGCTGACTTAAATATGCAACTTCTGCAAGGTTTTAGTATGATGTTGTTTAGGTGTTATTTCAAGGCCTTTCCACCCTTATTAAACTCCACCATGCACAGAGAAATACTGGAAGATTTTAAATAGTAGCTGTCAACCTTAAAATTATTAGTATACAGTAGCTAGCAAAAGCTGATATAGAGAAACTCTAGTACAAGAAGTCTCATTTTAGTATTATGTGTATACTAAGCAAAACAGACTGGTCAGATTAGATCAGTATTTGTGTTTGTGATTGTATGTTTCTCATCTGAGTCATTCTGTCTGTTCTCAAGGTCCAGGAAGCCTAAAGCCTTGTCTATTTGACTAAGTATATCAAATTAATACTGCACACATCAATTTATAGCAGCCTAATAGCAAGTAACCTCAGGATCAACATTGCCCCTTCAGGTAATTGTTCAGACCTTACAGTGTTCGGGAATAGCCACTGAATCACTGCCAGTCCACCAAATGAGCAACAGCTGCAAACCTGTGACTAACACAAAAACTGCTGCATCATGTTCATATGACAGAGACAAGTTCAAATAGGAAGAGGAATAACAGAGAGGAGGGTTTTTTTTGTGTTTTTTTTACGTTATTACACAATCATTTCAGTTTTCCACACTTACCACCAGATGTGCCATTGTTGATATTAAAGCCTCCAAGTGCTGCATTAGCTATTTTACTCTTAGTGATAACTTCACCTGCTAATAATGGTAACTTTAACTAATAATCCATTAGTACACTAAAGAAATGTGGGCTGAATTGCCAAACCCTTTTATAATACATTATCTCCTGCACTGTTATGGTTCAACATTCAAACACAGTACGTAATTTTTAACAGGTGCTGGATGAAGTTTGAATGCTATCTGATAAAAAGAACATGTAGATATGAGTTTGGGCGACAAGCCAAAAATGATTATAGACTTCTTGATACTGTTTACTGGTACACCTGCAGAATGCAGAGAGCAGACCAAACAAAGGACACTAAGTCCTGTTTCTAATTGTATGTTGTCAGCATGTAGGAGATTGGAGACATTTAAAATTGCAATTCAGGTTGATACTGTATTCTGTATTGATATTGCTTCACCATCTCTCTACACACTGGGCAGATGTATATGCACATACACAAAGATGGTAATGCACTAATATAAATGGTGATGTTCAATACGGCAAGTCAGGCTCTTCCAATTCTGTGGCGGCAAGGGGGTCTTTTTAACAACTGTGATTTCTGACAACAATTACAAAAAGGCAAATTTTATTCATAATAAAACAAAGTTTTTACACTCTAGAAAGTACAATTGGGTTGAAAGTGTTGACAGGTACATCGAATCATAAACTAACGAAAATGACAAAATGACATTCTTGTGGCTCATATACCAGTACTATAGAAATCAGTCACCCACACACTTGAAATTTTAATGTGCAGTGAGCAAAGCAGAGAGTACGGTGGCCCTGAAGGTCAAAACACAACAACATTTCACAAAACACAACAACATTTCACAAAACACAACAACATTTCAGATTATGGAAAGGGAGAGACAACACGTCTTGTTGTGATTGGACCGAACCCAAGTCAAGTCAGAGTTTATTCAATGGATGTGTTAAGGGGGGCCGTGCCAGATTGGATCAACCGGAGGGACGCTCTAAACTCTATGCTGCTGTGATTGGTTGTTTCACTGTCAGGTGACTGATGACACTTTGGGCATGTTTAAGGCCAGTTCAGACCAAAGATTCGCGAAGAGACAAAACCCGTTTTAGATCGTCACAGGGAAAAGTTGGAGCGGTGTGATCTGGCCCGTCTCAGCTCGACTCAAGCCGGCTGACAGTGCCACCTGTGACTCAACTTGTCAAGTCTCCAGCGGCTGGCTTTAGAACTTAAGGCACATCACCTGTTTCAACAACCAATCAGCTCGTAGAGGAGCCAGATCATGTTTTAATGTCTTCGCCGTTTATCAACACTAGAAATGCAACTGTAGCAAGTAACTCACTATCACTCAACGCATTCATATTTTAAGACGCTACAAATGATATCCAACTACAAAAAAGCCTGAAAAGCCGGCAGTTAGAACGGAAGTTCAGAGAGTCGTTGCTATGGAAACGATACAACTGTAAATGTTGAGTCAGAACATTGCAGACCAGCACATTGCAAGTAGTTGTAGTAGAAGACGTCACTTGGTTTGTGGTTGTAAATAGAACTTTCGGCTGACAGGGAAGTGAAGTGAGAGAGAGAGAGAGAGAGAGAGAGATGCAAACCGTAAACAGCTGTTTCTACGCGCCTCCCCTTGCTGATTTTGAGTGATTATTGTGAATGCTCTGATTAATAAATGTAAATGTAATGCTTTGTTTGTGATGACAGTTTTGTGTAGTTTTAACAAGCTTGAGTCGAGCAGAGACGGACCAGATCACACCGCTGTAACTTTTCCCTGCAATGTTCTCTAACGCTTTCTCCAGTTGATCCAATCTAGCACCACACTGAATAAACTCTGAATTGACTTGGGTTCGGTCCAATCACTAACAAGAAGTGTTGTCCCTCCTTTTCCGTAATCTGAAATATCGTTGTGTTTTGTGAAATCAATGATAGCAGTGTGACAGACTCTGGGGAAACACTAAATATATTGACAACGTTAGGCTCTGCTGGTATTACCAACTATCTTTCACTTAAGTTGCATTTCCACCAAACTCTTCACTATAGTACCCTTGAAACCCTGTACCTAAACCCTAGATCTGTTTTGCGTTTCCACCGCAGACAGTAGCCTACTCTTAAATGTAGGCGGGGTGTTACTGGATGCTAATAACTGTGTCAGCCATGTAAGTAGAGTGACATATCTTATGCGACACAGTAAACAAAGGAACACAAGAAAACAATGGATGGCATTGTTTCATGTTTCGCAACATGTTTCGTGTACTTTCTTCTCAGTATGTGGCTGTTTGTGGCTGGACCGGAGTTGTGCGCCGACATTTTCAGAATTACATAAAAAGAATTCGCGTGGAGTGTTTAGCGCCTCCTTTGAAATCGATGGGATATTTAAAAATGGCGTGTTTGTGCACTGAATCCTTTGACGCACAAGAAGTGACGATTCTGTTGACCAATCAACGGACTGCAGTGTTTGTAGCTCCACCTTTAAGTCCCGGGTAACGAAAAAACGGGACGGAATGGAGTCTATTGGTACCATCCACAACTTTTCCATTGGAAATGCGAAAATAACCATTCTAATGTGTAATGAACTGAACTGCTTGGTGGAAGTGCGATATCTGTGGACGTGCTTGAGACTATGTATTTATGTTGTGTTGTGCTCCTCATACCACTAAAGCTGATAAAGGATAAGTCTGGTTATATTTTACATTACATAGGATTATTTTGCCTTATTTAAAAATGAAACAATATATTTGTGAGCAGTTGTTAAAGATTTATGTCTTCAGTATAGGAACCAATAGGCTTGTGGCTGGGTACCACAGACGAGGTAGGGAACTCAGAAAGAACTGAGAGGTCAGACATTGTTGGTTTTGGTCAAACATAATAAAAAAAACATGACCTGGATGCCCCTTATTGCTCTTTCAAATTAAAATCTGCAACCTGCCAGTGCTGCATGCAATCAGCATGGTGCTCAGTTTACTCTCTTATCAGGTATTTTGCTGACGTTAAGCTACATTAGACACAAGAGCAAATTAGCATCAAAGTCATTACTCGTATCACTGTATCTTTATATCAAGTTTGTGTCTGTCTGTACATTATGTGTATGTAGTTGTGTATGTGTCCTAGTGCATACTTGCAGCATGTGTGTGTATAGTGTCTTTGTGTGATTGTGAAAGGAGGATGGAAGACGACAGAGGAGAAGAGCAGTGTGGCACCCGTCCAGTGTAGTCTGGCTCGCAGGATTATGATAAACACGCGCGCACACACACACACACACACACACACACACACACACACACACACACAAACACACACAGGCAGGCACGCATGGATCAAGGCACGTATTGTTAATTCCCTTGAGAAACCAACCACAAACTGGCTCTGTAATGCAAAGAGGAAGCTTTGGGTCTCGCTGCGGAGGAACTTCAAAGGCGCTCATTTGCTCAGGGAGATTTTCTATTTAGATGCTATTGCAGCAGTGGCACCACAGCAGCACAATCACATATCTAGGAATCCCCACATTTGGAAATCTTTTTTTTTTAAATTCTCTTATTTGACTGCATTCTCTCTACATCCCGTCTCCTCTCGTTTGCTCACACTTTAATTTTTCCACTGTTTTTTTTTTGAAGTCTTACAGCTTGAGTGAGAAAAATATACAATGCATGCATGCTTGACATAGCTCTCCACATCAAACAGGATAAACACTGATGATAACTTCAACAGCCTATTTGTTTGTCTTACACTTTGATATGTATCTCCATGTCATGTGTTGTGTTAGTCAAAGCTTTCAAGTGTCCTGGTGATTCATGTCCTGTTTCATGCTCTCCCTCCATAGGTGTTCTTTCATTTTTTTTATTGTTTCCCTCAATGTGTTTCATGAATAAGTTGAATCAATTGAGGTGAAAATACTTGCTCATAACTTCTAAACCTCATATAAACCTCAAACTTCCCTTCATGACTGTTGTACTACTTAGTACAGAATGTGTGTGTGTGTGTGTGTGTGTGTGTGTGCGTATACACGCCTGGTCCACACAGTCATTATGTCCATACAGACAACTCATAAACATAATTGACTGATAAGGAAGAGGAGACGTGATGAGTTAACCTCAGATTATCCCAGTGCCCACACACACACACACACACACACACACATGACTGTACACTTACTCAGACATCAGGCCAGCCTCTCTTGGAGGATTTGCGATAGGCTATCACAGGCCATGCCATACACAAACAAAGAGGCAGACGAGTCTCTGGACAGAGAGGAAAACGTGCGCAGACACACGCATGCAAACACATTAATATCATACCTGTACATCCTGGTAATTGTGTGTGTACACATACGCATGTGTGTGTTAAGGGAAATTAAATAAAGAGAATGAGGAAACAAAGAAATGAGAGAGGATGTAAATGGAGAGAAGAAAATGAAAGGCTTTAGAAGTGATTCAACAGTCAAGTATTACTGGCTGGGCAACATAAATCAAGTCAATCTAGTTAATTAGTTTCACATATATGCATATGTTTACTTTACTGTATACCCATACATGGCACTTATATGCCAGGCATTCTATATTACCAGAAACAGCAAAAAGCAAGGACAATTAGACTTCAATATTATTTCTGGATTAAAAAAAGATGTAATTGGGCCATGTGCTGCTTTTGGTCAAACTCTTTGACAATGCAGACCTGCCTGCAAACCCTTCTACAATGCACTGTGATCAGGATCAAATTCATTCAACTGACATTGAAATACACTGCCCTCAGGTGGTTCATGTCAGGAATGCCTGGACATAAGGAATTATAAATCAAATACTAATGTGCTAATGTACGATCACAAATACACATTTATGTTACCATCATTTATGCAGCATTAAAGCAGCTAAAGTCATTGAACTTAGCAAACTGCAATATCTACCAAATCAAAGGTAAAAGGAATCACCCCCTAACTGCAGCAGTTAGAAATATGAGCACACACACCCACACAATACTACACAAGGTAGGCAAGTTTCCAAGCATTACATAACTCTGTTGCTGCATGCAGACATGGCTGTTTGCCCCTTGATCAGTCCAGTTTAGATTACTATCTGTACTCAGTGACGAAATTGTGATAAAATATTTGTTTGTCTAGATCAACTAACTCCATCTGTGAACACGCTCCAGCTCTGAATCTCAAATTGTTACTGATTATTGTTAAGCGAGTGTGGATGAGCTTGAAAGTGAAATGGGATGAAGTCATCAGATGAAACAAATGTTTATGGACATAAAGAAAAAGATGGAGTAACTGATGTCATGGGCAAGGGAAAGGTGCTCTTAGACAAAAGCTAGCTGCCTTATATCAGTCAACACATGGTGTGAAAGTGTTTGTATGGAGCACTGCAGTGGATCGCCTACTAAGTGGGCTTGATTTTGGTGTCTATGTTGTCATCACTTGATGTGAAAAGTGAATGGGAAAATCAACCAAAACATGGTTGAGAGAAAAACCAAAATCTTTTGTTAGTTGAAATAGCATGTTGCAACACACATTTATACTTTTGATACATCTTTAAGGCCAGAGCAACACAATGGCATGTCAGTCATAAAAACATGGTGACATAAAAACACGACAGCACACATCCTCATGTTTGACCTGCATTCATGCCTGGTTTGATAAGATCAGCCTCATAAGTAAATATGAATGGGCAGTAAAACCTGACTCTTTAATTACTGTATTTATTTCACAATGACTGTGTTGTGCAAGACTGTGCATATCAACAAGAGAAAAGCTGGTCTAGATGTCTACTTTGTTGAATGATAAAGACCGGTGCAGTAGTTTACTATGTGGCCTGCACATCCGATCTTCAGGAGATTCGGGGGTAATGTGTAACATATTTTGCTGTCATGTGAAAATAAATTAAATCATAATGGTACTTTGAGCTAAAGTTTGCACCGCTTAAAATATGCTAAGAAGTTTCACAACCCAGAGGGTTATGAATCTACTAAGTGAAAACACAGTAGTATAGCATTAGAAAAGCTGTATGGAAATGGCAAAATTCGATGAAAAGAGTTGATGCGCTAAATGGGACATGGAAACGCCTTTGCCGAATAACTTCTGACGTAGTGATCATTTAACTCACATGACTGATCAGCTGTTTTCGCTTAACCCTTCTGCATCAATTTGTCTTCGTCTCCGGACAGCATGAAACATGGCCAATACTAGCTGACATGAAAGAACAATTAAAACTTGCCCAATAGAAACTAATTCCCGAGGACCTTTCTCGATTTATCTCCTGTAGATGGGTTAGATGGCCAAGGCAACTTATTTAATTTCTGATTTGCAAACTCTACTTCTTCTACTCTGTTTAGTTACAGCCATGCGTAAAGCGAAGCCTATACTGACAACTTCTGACCAAACTGCGCATTGCAACTGATTGATACTAGTTTATTCGCTCCAAACCAGTTGATGGAAACATGCCTAATTGACATTTCTTTTTTGCGACATTTCAAAAGTTGGCTTAAAATTCACTTGACAATTGAATGGAAACAGGTTTTCTTATGACAGAGGTGGAACATGGCTTCAATTCAGTTATGCAACACCTGTGTCACATTCTGTGCTGGATGCTGCTAATTATCTTCTCCACTGACTGTCAGAAATATCGTGCAACTTGTTTTAATGTTTCAGACTGCATGGCGGAAAAGATTTCTGGCTTTAAATAACTCAGATATGAACACAACATTAATGATTTTACAAAGATGAAGGCCACCAATTTTGCCTATATTGAATGCAAGAAAGTTTAATGTTTTGGCAACATTACATTACAACAGTTGTGGCCTGATGATTGGATGACTCCTTCTAAATGGATGGTCAATGGTTAACTTAAGTTCCTCTGAATGAATGAATCAAAACTGTTGTTGGAAATAAATGAACAACTTTCTCAAACACCTTTCTAAAAGCATCTGCCTTGCCTCAAACATTCAAGCAGGATGTATTGCTATCTCTGTAACAGCAGACTGTTTCTATTAGATTCATGCTTTTTAAAATTACAACATAATATAATAAGGTGATAAAATATTATTTTTAATAATATTATATATATTAAATAATTTAAAATATTATCTTTCAGTGTAGTTTGGACTGTTTTTCAAGCATCACTACAAAACCCAGCAGTTACTGCAAATGCAGCAGCACTGATCAGCACAATCAGTGCACTGAAACTTGGTTAGTTTAATTCCACGTCTGCTTCTTGTACTTTTCTTGTTGGCTGGGTCATTTATTTCCTTTTCATCATTGTAATGCGATTCAAGCCCTGTTATCCTTGGCCTTTCTTCCATTCTGACAAAAATAAAAACAGTTAAAACTCACTGTGCTGGAACTTGGTTCTGTCAGTTACCATCATCTGGTTAAGTCTTTTTACCAAACTATCATGTCATAGAATAATGAAGGTCGTTCCGGTGAAGGTAGCAGCTACAAGTTTTCTACATTTATGGTCCACCACGTAACAGACATTTTATGGTTTTCTGGACACTTTGAACAGTAGTATTTCAAAGACACATGCACAGAAGACTTCTCAGTGATATGGCTGCTAATGGAGTGTTAGCCTAACTATTTTACAGAATGCTGAAAATTGTCTCCTTTAAAGATAGAGGCAAATTCTTTGAAAAATCTCCATTCTGATCATAGACTCTCTCAAAACACATACACAAACACTCTATCTCTCTCTCTCCTCTCTCATATGTCATACCCCCTTCTTGGTTTTCACTGTGAGCCGGTTTGATCATAACATTTCACTCAAATCTATCTTCTATAAGAGGATCCAATTACACACACACACACACACACACACACACACACATAAATGCACGCATGGCTTTTGTTACGAACACAACCTGATGGGGCTTATGTTGAAGAAGGACAAGCATTATGGAGGCCCCTTGTGCGTGTGTTTTGAATGTGTGTATGGTGCACATTGTAGAAGAACAAGTGTGTGATTAACAGGTCTGTCTTCGCTGTAGGTCACAGGAGGTGACAGACAGAGCTTTAAACACACAGATGAAATGTTCAAGCAATGTATGAGGGAATTTCTGCTACTAATGATTCCTATAAACAATTAGCGCTTTTAGTTCCTGGTAGAAAGGCCCATGTCATCTTTGGCTTCTTCATTAAAATGTGCTGGGCATAAGAATACGTTAAATACATCCAAGCACATGTTTGGATGTATGTGCCAAATCCTTGGTGACACGTCCAGCAAGAATCCACTTTGCTTTTTTGTTTGACTTTCTGTTTCAAAGTGATGACTGACAGGTTGGTTAAACCTGTCCATCAGGGTTTCCACTGGTCCTTTTCCAGGAAGCCAGAAACCATCGTAGGAAGTGCAGGAACTTTGAATCAGAGGAACCCAGAATAAATTTTGGTTCCTGGTCCCTAGTTTCTTCCTCCTAAAATTCTCTGCTACTACGGAGGTGCTTTCCAAACCAAGAACTGTGGAGTTTGCAGTGCTGAATGTCCCTGACTGCACAATCAGAAGCCATGTGCACAGCATTCACTTAGACTGCAAGTAATGACTGTGAGCATAAATATTAGGCCTTGTTATTGACTCACCCTTTCCAACTCAGCATATCTCCTCGCCAGCATCCTTTCAAGCAACACATAGTCACACAATAGCAATGACGAAGAACTTGTTGACTCTGTGTTGTTGTCTTGTCCCTTCTTCATAATATTAATATTGTTTGGCATCTGATGAGCCTTGAAACTCATAGACCTGTTGCTCAAACGAAAACAGCCCTGCATTTTTTTAAAATGCAGGGCAAGTCAGACTTGTGTCTGAAAGCCCCTTTCTGATTTCAGGATCTGACATTTTTTTGCAACCTTCCAAAATAGTCTATTCAACAACCATTCCCACTTTGAACAGCGGTTGGGCAACTGTGCAAAGGTGTGAAAGTAAGGCAGGGTCTGAATTCCCTTCTCAACCTCTCTTTCATTCCTGCCTTTGAGAGTGGCGTACTGATGCTTTTATATCCTCAGGTCATAAACATGCTGGGGCAGGGAGAATCCCTACATTAAGGCTGACATTTCCTAATTAGGATCATTTCAACCATCCATGTCAATCCAGTTTATCACCTGGCATTTCATACACACATTTATACACACATCCTGGGGTTGATTGCACCACGTCGGCTCTACTTAGCTCCTTAACATGTCAGTTCCACACAGGCATCTTCCACAAACGCAGTCACAATAGGAAAATATGTTGCATGAACAATGTGCTTGACTTAGACTGACTGAAATTTAACAGCTCGTTTAATCTGAACTTTGAGGAGAAAAAAAACTGACAGCGAGGACGTCACTGAAATCAAAGAGAGGATTATAATCTTTTTTAATGCAACTTAAACATAACAACCATCTAATCACCACAGGAACATGAATACCCTTTCTAAAACCTCTATTATACAACACAACAAAAGCTATTGTTTCCCACAATGCACAAGTCTTTCCTATGTGGAGAGACTATCCTTGTGAAAGACCTGGCTGGTAGTATCAAATACACAGTTAACACTGCACCTCAAACCCTCCGTCATTGGATCCAATGGATAAATCACTAAATCACGCCACAATAGCCATGGTCTCGGTTCATTCACACAGGCCACATGAAAAGGGAAGGAGAGAAAGAGGGAAGTCTGACTTCCATGGCTCAGGCCAGCCAGACAAAAGGCTCTGGAACAGCACTGCCCCAGGACAAAATCATATGACACTGGTGCACAGGAAATCACCCAAATTGTCCATTGTCTGGGACAACATCAAAATCTCTCTACCTCTATGCAGGGGCAGAAAACTGGGGAGGGAGAGAGCTGAAGGAAGATGGATAGGAGAGGGGAAGAAAGTGGAAGAGTCAGAAGTGAAGGAGGATGGGAGAATATATGTTGGCATTTCCATGCTATAGTTGGAGGGTAACAAATAGGAAAATGTATTCTAAATCTACAGTAGCCATTAGAAGGGCACCTGTTGATGTTTCCTCTTTGCTTTATATCACTGTCACTGATGCCATTCTTTGTGTTTTGAAGATGACTGAGGTGCATAATAAGTACAATAATAATACCATGGGGGGTTTGTTGTGTGTCTCATGTGCAGTCTAAAGCTTGCTATAAAGAGCAAGCTTAATTTGCATCCCACAACCGTAAAAAATGAAGAGTGACATTTGCAAAGCAAACAACTACAAAGGAAGCAAAAGAGGATCTGTTTTACTACTTTGTATTGGCACTGGCATATTTTTTTCCGATTCCTCTCAAGACTTTTTATTCATAAGGGAAACAGTAGTGTTAATGCAGCCTGTATGACATCAGGAATATTTTCTACAATATTCTTGTTATTTGTTAAGTTCACTGGTATTCATACAATATCAGATATAAGTCACCAGAAAAACCAAACTTAGCCCGATTGTTACATTGCTTTCTATGCAGTCTCTTCAACCTATGAAAGTGTTTTACTTTTGTACATGACTTAATGGAGGCCTGTGAAATACTGAATCCGTCTGAATCTGAAAATTTTGATTTTTTTCATGGAAGGCACAGACAAAGAGGAGGTTGCCTTCAGCAATCCAATGCCTGTTTCAGGGTTAATTCATGGACCAGCACCCTCCTATGTAGGGGGTGTTAATATCTTGCATGAACAGAAACTGATAAAAGGCTGTCAAAGATCAAAAAATGGATCAGAAATATAGTAAGTAAAGTTAGTAAGTTAGTCTTTCTCAGTGGTAATCCAAAGTCCGTTTGTAGTGTCGTTTTATTCGGTCTTCATTTTGTGTGCTGAGCACTCATACCCTGTACTCGTCAGGGATCACCCGTCTCTCTGTCCAAGCATTGGCTCACTGGCCACATATAGTTTCATCTCCTAAAATAGCTGGTCAGTGTAGTTTTTAGCAAACTAAAACTTACTCAAACAGTGTATTTATTGGGGACTATTTTCATCCGCGGATTAATACACATTTTGTGCACTAGTGAGTACAGTGTATTGTATGTGGGATTAATTTAAATACAGTGCCCTTCTTGGTAATGAAGCAACGTTGTCACCCAGTGCAACAATAGGTCTCATTTATCAGTTTTTAATAATTTTTGGACAACAATGGAGCTCTATGGCACAGAGAAATAACCTTTATCACGCTTTGGCTACACAGACATTGCTTATTAGTAGGATCTATTTATTGTTGGTTTTTGTCTTTTCATGGAATTTGGTGTTAATAAAAAACATAGAATAACACCTAAACACTTCTTTTCATCAATTCAATCAATTTTTTTTTTTTTAATTTACTACTTCATTAGTACTGGTTTATCTCAGCTACTGTTCTGTCTTTTAGTCTGCTGCCAGAAAGAAGGAGCTGCGTAAGCTACAGTCGAAGCTGCTAGAGTTTTAAGTTTAGTGTCCTTATCATACACATAATATTAACAGAATGCTTTTCCAATTATCTTAGTTTACAATTATGGTTAAAAACTCAGTTTGCCGTTGTGCTCCTCACTTGGAAAACCATTTCCTCTGGCAAAACCCAATGTGATTTGGCTCAGCTTGAATACATAAATCATTATAACCATTCAACTAGGATCACCAGTATTTTGTACTGTAACCTAACAGAAAGTTCAGGTTATATATAAATCATCAACCATGTCCATTTACTGTTAGTTTATCCTTCTCTTATTATTTTCTGGTTATAATTCAGCCTAACATTATTAGCCTGCATGAACTGACTACAGTTTAATCATTGTTGTATTAGATCAATAAAAAACAGGCCATAAAAAGCATTCAAATAAGCATTTCACGGAATGAGACAACCATAGCAACACTGAGAAATCCAGAGTTTGTGAAGACAGTGCAAACACTCAAATGAAGCCAAGAGTGTGGAACAAGTTCGATCAACACGATACAAGGTGAACCCCCCCTCTGTTCAGGGATGTATTTGAACAGGTGAGTACAGTCAGCTCAAGAATGATGTGCAGGCAGGCAGTCAGCCAGCCTGTCAGGTAGAGCCTGAGGCGACACCGGCTCTCTCATCTATTCAGGTACACATACAGACATAGGAGAGACAGCCCTCCTCCGGCCTTCTCATTCATCCCTTATTCCACTCCCCCCTCTCTGGGAACAACACCTCCCCACCACACACACACTTTTTTTCTGTTTCTTTCATTCATTGAGATTTTGTGGTTGTCTCTCCAATGAGCATCTGCGTTGATTTTTTGTTTGTTGTTCTCGCTGTAATTTAATGCAGCAAGTGTGTCTGCTTCATATGTACAAAATGTGACCAGATGTGTGACCAAACCGCAGACAATATAATGCTAAATTGTTTAAGAGTTTATGAGGGGTTTTTTCCACAACTGATGAAGTAAAAATCCGTGTCATAAAACTTTTTTTTCTAAACTCCCACAATTAAAAGCAAAGCAAAACAAACAAACAAACAAAGTATGGCCATTTTGGAGGCTGCAGTTTGTGGTGCTGTTATATTGTATTATGTTATACCGACAATTGTTTCTATCATTTTGTCCACCCTATTTATATCAATGAGGGTAGGCTAAATAACATGCATAATGCAAAAATGCACACGTGATTGTGACGTGAAGTCCTTTTTTTCTTTTTTCCTGTTAAGATGAGATGTTTCTGCAGGATCCCCTCATAGGTTGCATTCACGACCACCTGTCAGTTAAACAGACACCATAAACAAAGATCCTTTGTTCCCAAAACGGACAGAAAATGGACCATAAGATCCAAAGAAAAATTGCCAGAAAGAAAGAAAGAAAGAAAAATAATTCTATAGCTATAGTTTCTATAGCATCACCAACACACAGCTGTTAATATTCCAAAAATATGACAGGAATGACATTCATATAGCTTCATTTGCTCTGTACACTGATGTACAAATACCCATCAATTACTTTGAGTTTATTCTGCATCACAGTGCGCAAACAGCAGTCAGCTTGCACAAACACCTGATTGTGCACACACCTAATCACTTCAAAAAAGTGAGTGTCTGTGACCTTTTGATGCCTAATGGGTCATTATGCAAATTACTCCCAAAAAACAAAAATAATAATTTAAACTTAAATTGAAATTAAAATTCAGTTGGACTTCAGCAACAGGGATCTGACTCTACACGTGTTTTTTTGGTAAGCATGGACCGGCTGAGGTGCCTTTGAGCAAGACACTGACCACCACCTTCCTGTGAAAAGGTGACGGTGGTGGAGGGGGGTGTTTCAATGTTTAGAATTTATCTTTAAGATTTTTCTCTGCTTGTGCAAACTTCCACTTTTCGATCCTAACGATCCACTATGAAGGCTACTAGGATCCCCCTTAAACAATCACTGGGCTTCTGTGTGTCAGTGGGTGTGTGTGCACATGCATGTATACAAACACTAAAACAGCAGGACTACAATCCCTGACTGTGCTAAGCCTCCACTAACTGAGCATTGTTTCACTGTTTGCTTGAGTATGAACATGAAGTTTACCCATTTGCTTGAAAAAACAACAACAATAACAGCCACACGGGACTCTTCCCCTTTGACAAACTGACGTTTTAGTTGTGGGATTATGGTGTGGATTAAAGGCTGACAGTTATTAGTGTTACCATCTGATTACTAAAGGATGATCCACAATGAGTTAGGAAGGGGCTCCATAGGGGACTGTGTAAACAGCTGTCTATCACGAGTTTATCTGTTAAGTGTTCAGACAGGAGCTGTAAAATGAACTATAAATAAATGCTTCATTCACAAACACCAACTGAACACTAAAGGGTGTCCTGTGCCAAAGTGTGCACCAACCTCTTTCTTCAAAAGGATGGAGATCTGAGTCTGCTGCAGTCCGGTCCCACTGGAGCTCTGCTGTCAAACACCTGTAGAGTCCCATAGATACATACAATTCTTTAGTATCACAAACACCATTTCACTGTCATTCAATCCTTATTTCCATTGTGTGTTTTATTTCCTACTGTTAGGGTTAGGGTTAAGTTATCTTTTGTCTCTATGTCTCTATATTTATTCATTTAGTCAGTGAGAGCCTATAACTCTATATTTTTGGTAATAGTAAAATGAAGATAAACCCATTTGTCCATTCCCTGTAGCCCTTACTTTTAGATGGTCTCCTTTACTGTAAGTTGAGTTATTGAGTTAGACATTTTTGGCATATACTCCGAAAGATCTAACCCTCATGTTATATCTCTTGTTATTAAAAAAAGTATATGAAAATGTATGCTAATGCTTTTTATTCTAATGTTTGGGGTGATACAATATAATCATTGGAGCTTAGCGTGTTGTCAACGTCTACTTAAGTATGTCATTCGCATTCACCAGCACCAAAGTTTTGACATGTAGTTTTATGGACAAATGTGTGGAAAGGTGTCATTTCATAAATAGCTTGTAAAATAAAAGCAAGAATATTTTGTTTCTAATATAATTATATATTTTTTTCAAAGTTTTAATTTCAGTAAGACAACAGTTTGAATAATATTGAATGGTCACAGTGCTTCTGTTTTTTTTAAGTCTGTCATGACTTGGACTCAATCCCTATTTGGACTCGGTCGCGAAACAAACAACACTTAAAATATTCAAATAGAGCCACAACCAGGAACCTGTGTGTGTGTGTTGTCTATCACCTTTTGTTGATCTTTACTTAAGCTCTTTGGGGATTACAGAAAGCACCATGCAAACAAAACCTATCATTGCCTTACAGTCAGGCTTTGTAGAGATTAGCTGTGCCTGCAAAGAGGCCCGCTGTCACCTAATGTATTGTGCTTTTGCTCCACCTTAAAATGACAATTGTCGTCTTTTATGGACGTTTTGGTCAGACGGACGTCGTTCCTTCTGTGAATACCTACTGAGAAATTAAAGGCTGTTTAATAAAGAGCTTTTCAGGCTGTGTGACAACCTATAAAATGAGCTGCAGTAACTCATAGTCCATTATGGAGCTTTGGACAAGCGTTGAATGCAACTGACCAACATAATGTGATGTGTCCTTATCTGTCGCCCCACCTAATGTGTCAACAGTTTGTCTTCTCTTCACACCACGCGGTTAGGATTAACATGTGGATACTAGCTCAGGATCAACCTCACTGACTTTGTTTTAAACAGGAGCAGGATGTGAGCTCTGCTTTACATGCGGCATATCAAACATGTGTGCTTTGAGCGGTGTGACTGTGTATCGAGCGATCATTGTCAGTCATGACAATAAAGAGCATGACCGGCAGTTGTGTCATTTTACACCTGTGCATGTGAGGCGTTGCAATGTATTTTTGGCAGGTTGTACGTTTAATGCGTTTATCATCTGTCTGTGTCTGTCTATGTAGCTTTTGCTCACATGCCAGTGTTGTTGTGTATGTTCGCCATTTGATTCGTTCTTTGTTCCCAACTTAAAATGTAGATATATGTTGAGCTGTTGTGATAAAATAAAACATTTAAACTCTATTTAAAAAGTTGCAATGTATTTACAATTCTGATACCAAAAATTCTGCAATGGTCAATATGTTGGAAATTGTTGTTTACCCAACATTATTAAGTCCGTAACTCCACCAAATTTTTGCAGGAAGATTGGACTTATTGGACTGGTTCTTTTTGTTTGTCAGCTTGGTTGTTGTCTAAAAATAGCTCTACTGTACACATGCACAGTGCCCAAAAGGAAGAAAATGATTTTGGAGACTTTTTTTTTTAGCGCCACCAAACTTTCAGTGTTCCAGCGAGTGTACCCCATGGTTGCATTACCCATAAAAAGCCAAATCTTGCATTCATATTAATGATCTGAAGAGGGGAAACCAATTGATTTTGGTGGCGACCCTATGACCTTTACTATAGTGAAGGGTAGTGCGTGGTGTAGTCTAGGTAGGACCTTTCTCAAACCACCCCCTACACCCTCTCCCTACCCACTTCCACCCCATTTTCATGTTCACGTGCAGGGTCCGCCATATTAACTGCCATCCCAAACCATGAAGTGGGGAGTGGAAGTGGGTTATAAAAGCCTCCAACAGCAAGTCTACACCGATGCTGACTTACTGACCACGTGCAACGGCGTGTTGTGTTCGTAACTGAAGACGCTCCATACAAATATAAGTTCTGTGCAACTTCCCATACAAACGTAAACTGCTCAAACTAAGATAGACATTTAATATTGTCATACAGACGTTTACAACTTACGTTGTATTTAGGATCAAATATACCCTTCTGTAGTCTAGAAAAATGGTAGATGTGTTCATTTGATTGTAGAGTGTTGTATATTTACAGGGACTGTTGCAAAAACCAAGCAGCATATAAACATCAGAGGGAATAGATCATGGCAACAGTGGCCACTTCTGAAAGATGCTGATACGAAACCATGGTTACGAAATGTTACTGTTTCTGCCGGAGAGAGGGAAGTTCGTCCCAAAGATTGCCACTACCCTATACCTTAATGAAGGGTCCTTCATTCAGCTGTGAGTGTACAACAAAGAGTTACACTCCGTGATGAAGTGGTAGTGGGCAGGGTCCGGTTTGAGAAAGGCCCTTAGTGTATCTATCGCTTCGTGAAAGTCAAGACGACCAAGACGACTACCTTCATGCTTACTCTGACTGAGGGCGTTCACACTTTTCACTTCAGCCAATCATGACCCCCACGAGCCAATCATCTCATTGCTGTGAAACATTAAAAACTGCGCCTTTCTGTCCTTTTCAGTGTCCCATTAACACTGCTTATCTCCACCCTATTCACCTCCAGTTTTCATCAAAACAAGTTGTCTAATGGGCCCCTCCTGTGAGCTCAACAGGTCTTCAGGACTCTTCACATATCTCTTTAAATGGTTCTATTGTGCACGCTTTTTCAAATCCATACAACTCTTTCTTCCTTCAGTTACAATTTTTGTCACCTACTGAGTACAATGCTGATGGTTGCATGGGGAGATTATTAGGCCTTAGTGCAGGTATTCACTCAGTAATAATAATTGTCATATTATCATGCATAATAATGCACAGTGTTAGAATTATGAAAGGGCAGTTAGATGACATGGTAAATCCTTTCTACCACTACCAGACCAAGTCAGTTACACACACCATGATCCCTGATCATGATGCAGAACTTTACATTAGCATAAAATGGATCAACAACAGGTCGTAGGGACGCAGTATTGAGGGTGGTGTTTTAGTAAAATACTAACTTTTGCTTTTCTTTTGAGCAATGGAAACAAAAGTGATAGTGATTTCAGGAAAGAGAGCAACATATGTTCTGCAAGTGAGGGGGTAAAATCGAGCAGGTAGAATATCATAGGGTTTTGGGGGGTTTGGGGAGGGAATGAGCCCCACGACACACACACACACACACACACACACACACACACACACACACACACTCACACGTTCCACACGCCCCTGTTGGTCTTTTTCACCATTATCTCATGTTGTCATCTCCCCCTTTCAAGATATGGGGATCCTGTGGCAAGACCCCAAGACCCTTTCCCAAACACACACACACAAACAGAGGGCCAGTGTTCTCCCCTGGGGGGCTTGCCAAGATGAAAGGAGGAGTGGTGAAGGGGACTGAAGGAGCAGATGAAACAGATGAGGTGACCTCACTCCTCATCTTTTCTCTCAGCTCGCTCTGTCCTTTCTCCATATTGGATACTAGTGTTCTTGCTTGAAGGCAAACTTTAGTGTGAATTTATATTCATGTCAGTGTTTCATTTATGTTATGGTATGTTCTGACATTGCCATTGTGATATAGCTTCAAATACACAATAACTTTTTGTGTCTGTTTTTAAAAGATATGGCCAGTGGGGTGAAATCTGTTGCTGTCCTAACATTTGTACATGGGGTTTTTATTTTTCTGGTTAGTTGCTGCTACACCTGTTACAGGTTTGCAACAAATTACCATATAACTGATCTTGAATTGTCCTTTTGGTGATCCAGTACATGTCTTGCCACCCTGTGCAAACTTAGTAAAAGACAAAAATATAAATGATAAATATTACTTAAATTATCTTTCATTAAGTTGAATGTAACAGAGAATCTACAAGGTCTTGAATGAAAAGCTGGGAGGGTGTTTGCTATCAAATACTGCCACTAGGTGGACACTTAGAGTCACTGCAGGGGGACAGGTCCCATTTACATAGGTGTAGACACACTGAGATACTGTAAGTTATTTAAGTCAAGTAACAAAGGTATTAACACATTTACTCAAAGAGATAGGCAAAGACCTATAAAATGTCCAACTTACTGGTCTTCAGCACTTACCATGCTGCTACCAGTACTGTCCCATGTTGATTGCAGTGGTGGATGAGTATATATACACCGATCAGCCATAACATTTTGACCACTGACAGGTGAAGTGAAGAACATTGATTATCTTGTTACAATGGCACCTGTCAGTGGGTGGGATATATTAGGCAGCAAGTGAACATTTTGTCCTCAAAGTTGATGTGTTGGAAGCAGGAAAAATGAGCAAGCGTAAGGACGTGAGCGACTTTGACAAGGGTGAAAGTGTGATGGCTAGACGACTGGGTCAGAGCATCTCCAAAACTGCAGCTCTTGTGGGGCGTTACCGGTCTGCAGTGGTCAGTACCTACCAAAAGTAGTCCAAGGAATGAAAACCGGTGAACCGACTACAGGGTCATAGGCTCATTGATGCATGTGGGGAGCAAAGGCTGGCCCATGTGGTCCGATCCAACAGAAGAGCTACTGTAGCTCAAATTGCTGAAAAAGTTAATG
>LKNJ01002403.1:0-63318 GCA_002120245.1 Maccullochella peelii | reverse complement strand
AGTTGAAAAATACATAATTTTTCATTCGACTACGGTGGTTACCACGTTGCTATATTTTGTATTCTGCATCATAACAGAAAGCAGTACTGCAGTAAAGTCAAATGTCTTATATAGGGTTAGCCTATAATATAATGCAAGTAACTAATGAGTGAATTTAAATCAAATTTAATATGATCAGGTCAACAGTGCACATATCCGTTCTTCACTCTGCAAGTGATCTGTACGCACACCCTTCAACATCTGTTCATCAAACTGACACCTGTGCGCACAGTCTATGAGCACCCACAAAGCTGCTGCCTGTGCTGGGTTCACTTATTCAGTGGTTGTAATTACTATTTAGCAGCTCTCTATTCAAAAACATAATGTGGCTGAAATATTCACCATGTTGTTATATTTGCCATAAATATATTGTTTTGATATTGGGGTAAGGGTATTTAGCCTGGATTCATAAGACTTTCTGTATGCTCTAACCAGAGCTGAGGTTAGTTAGTCAACCTATCTGCAGTAAAAGTTGTGTTAAAGTTGTGGCAGCTGAGGTTTCTTGGATAATTGAGGATTCTGTGTTAAAATCAGAATAACACAGTATTTTTGATAAAAGCATGTATTATCGGGACCATCTGACAGTCAGCCAATCAAAAGCTGCATGTGTGAATTATTCGTGAGGTGGTGCAATACCACATAACCAGCTACTGTGTTGATACACAGCTTTACACAATTTCTGGTAAATGTGAACTAGACGGACTTTTGGAGAATTTTGGGATTTGAGCTCTCTACACCTATAGCAACACTTCTACATTGTTCGAATTAGCAGGACACTGTCCTGCTAATACATTCTTTTTCACATTCCTGCATTTTCAGCAATGCTTCCAATTCTGGCAATTAATTTCACATTTCTGCATTTTCAGCAGTGTTTTGCAAATAAATTTCAGCTTTCAGCATTCCTTTGCATTTTCTGCAGGAAATGCAATTTTTCTAGTTAAAATTTGTGATTGTAGAAATTTGGATCTGATTTCAATCAATGCCAAGAAGATTCTCAGAGAGGTGGGGAATCATCGAAAGAAAAAAACAAAAGAAAGGTCTGGAGAACAATGTGCATGCCCCCAAAGACCTAATTTACGCTGTGATGTGTAGCTTAGGAGAAATGCTTTTGAACACTGTGTATTTCAATGGACGGATTTGACTACTAGTGTAGGTAAATGCAGAGGAGAGCGAGGAGGTTGAAAAACAAGACTAAGAGTCTACAGCCATGCTAGCAGTAAGGCTGTGCTTTGGCACAGTGCTGCTTTGAGCAAAATGCTAATGTGATCATGCTAATGTATTCACAGTGACAATGCTAGCATTGATGTTTAGCTGGTATAATATTTACCATGTTCACAATCTTGGTTTAGCATGTTACCATGCTAATACAGTATTTGCTAATTAGTACTGAACACATAGTACAGCTGAGGCCGATGGAAATATCATTATAGCAATATTATAAGTCACTTCATTTTTCCAGGATCCTGCCTTGAAACTAGTACACTCAGTCCTCCCAGCCCTCCTCAGTCATATTTATGTATTTTACTCACAGAATTTCTCTGCTTCTTGATTTTGGAGCATCAATAATTATTTACAGGTGGAAGGGATGTTGGAATCAGTGTTGGCTATGTGTGTGTTATGCTTAGTTTGCTATGCTGTTATGAGCACACTGATGAGCAGATTAGGCAAAGACATCGCCTGTCTAAGTAATCAGTCAGACGACTCGTCTCCATGTTTAGAGGTCAGCTGAGACACAGGGATACAGAGAATATCCCTGTCGTCTGCTCCTACAACACTATTTTACCATGCACTAATAATAAAGTCTCTTTTTAGCCATGCTAGCTGCATGACTCCGGAGATGGCAATGTTGGTCTGTCAGTTGGTTGGTCCACCACTTTGGTCCAGCCTGATATATCTCAGCAACTATTGGATGGAGGAAGAAACTCAGACTTTGGTGATCCCCTGGCCTTTCTTCTAGCCACCATTAGGTTCACAGTTTTGGTTTTAAGTGAAATGTCAAAACAACTATTTAATAGATTGACATGGAATTTGGTAAATATATCCTTGGTGCCCAGAGAATGAATCTTAATAAGTCCGGTGATCCCCTGATTTTTCATCATCAGGTCAGAATTTCCATTTTTCCCAACTAATGACAATCCCATCAGCCTCAGCTGCACTTTGTGTATCATGCAGTTGGCAAATGTTTGCATGCTAACATGCTAAACTAAAATGCTGTACATTATAAACCATTGCATACCTTCTAAACATCAGTGTGTTAGCATTGCCATTGTCAGCATGTTAGGTGACGTTAGCATTTAGTTCAAAGCATCACTGTCTTTAAGTACAGCACATGTAATCAAACTGTATGTGAAGTGAACCTGCTCCGGAGCAGGATAGCTGAGCATCATATATTACCATGATGTACCCAGGTTTAAAGTGAACTAGCTTTTTGATACTGGGAAGGCTGTGGTAGGCCCAAACATAGCTGGCTAACCCACTACTCTCTCTCTTTCATTCTCTGTGATACAGGGCCCTGGGCCATGAGAAACTGATGTGCTGGTGCGGTCCACTTCACATGGCTTCTTCGTCAGCAGCCTTTGCTTCCACAGATTCAGCTTGAAGGAAGGCTTGAAGAACATCAAATGTGTATGGTAAGCAATTGCTGAAAATGTTTGCAAATTTTATGTAAATTAGGTAAAATGAGCCAATATCACTCAACAAGAGACCTGTCCGGTTCTACAGACTACTCAATTTCTCACCACGCCCCATTTTTTCTCCTGGTCATAATATAACTAGTAGACTCAAAATAAATGCAAAAGTTCTCAAATTGTGGCCTTTCTTTACCTGAATGGCAGAGAGATCCAGGCTGTTAGTAGAGACAGGACTTTAAATGTCTCTGGTTTTTATAAGTAAATTTGATCATAGCAAGAAGCCTATTGTAGCGAGGTGAGCAGAATTTTACTTCCCTCCACAGAGAACTGAGTGGACTTTTCCTAACGTTCCTGTTCACAAAACGTCTGGGTCAAGACAGAGGCCTGCAGGACTCACAGAGGATGAACAACGGAATGTGCAATGAACCTATGCCAGTTTATTAATTGACATGCATGGCACTGACCCTTTTAAGGGCCAGTATCCCATGGTCAGGATGATATCTAGAGTTCACCAAAGATTCACTGAGTTATTAGTTGTGTGTGTAGTTCGTAGTTCAATAAACCTTAATAAACCAAGATTGAGACTGAATTACTTAATTGGTTAATTGAGTTGAATCCTGTTATTCAGTATAAATACTGATTATTTCTGATAGCCAAAGTTGAGTGTGATCTTTTGTACCAATTAATGTTGACGATACATATTTTTGGTGCCACATAAGGCACAAATAAAGACAAATAAAGTATCTATCTATCTATCTTTATACTACACTATCAAAACATTTATTGTAATTAATTAATTTAATTTATATATTATCAAGCAGTGACAGTAGACCTAGATAGTAAGATTTGTGTGCATTTGAGGCTCACAATTTAGATGATCAAATAGTTTGGAGAATGACATAGGTCCTTAAAGTAAAATCAGTTTTAACGTTATAGCACTTACCTTAGCCTCTGTCTTTCAAAATACTGTCTTAAAGAGAAGAGTACGGAAGTAAAGCCGCTGCGACAGCATGTTGTTCTTGATTGGAGAGGTGTTGAGGACTATACTTGAGCTGTATGATTGCTCTTTAAAGTTTGGAACATTAGCATGCTTTCACCACTGTTTTTAAACATCTTCACCAAACTGATTCGCTACTTGTAATGATTGTCTTTCACTATGTGAAAAGTGGTTTCCTTTACAGAGGCTGGTCATGAAGACAAGAGAAATGTAACTGATGATAATTTTGCATGTTAATTTCCAAAACCAAAAATCTTTATGGAAAAAAAAAATGATAGGGTGTAGTAAAACTCATCAAAAGTGGTTTTATACAATACTCTCATAATCTGTTCAACTGAAAGAAATGTGTGTGAAATTTAACAGCAGGCCTTAAAAACAAGTTCGTTCAGTCAGTAGGATATAAATGAGATGTGCTCATGGTTGTTATATATTCCTGTGTGATCACAGTCAAGCAACACCTATAGATCAACTCTCCGGACCTAACATCTGTGTACATCAAGGTAAGCAACACCTTGGTACGTCAGAAATTAAAAGGAAGCAGAACTCTGCAGGTCTGATTAAATTACACAGAATAAACAAAAATGTGTTATCAGCATGACTCGGTTTGTCTTGAAGTTGACTGTTTTTCTTTGTTTCAGTTCACAGTGACAGCAGCTCATCAATGCTGACGTGTTCTTCAGCAAAACAATGAATCCCTGCCAGCTCCAGAGGTGCTGTCCTGAGGCTGATCCAGATGTCTTTATTGGGGTAAGTGATATTAAATATTCCCCGTAGCACTAATATAAGCACCAGCTTTGTCTAATTTGGTCATGCAGATTAAAGAGTGATAACCGAATACAACAGGAGTTTTGTCTGACACTGTGGGTCTCCCCTCAGACAAACTGTGCCCCCTCCTTATCAACAAGAAGTATAATGTTGCCATGGAGACAGTGAGTTATGCTGTGGGCTACAACTTGAGCCCTATGATTTTTTAGCCTATATTTGTATACATTTTGGCAAATTGGCACCATTAGCTATTAGCAGTTTCTGTTTACAATGCACCCATGGATGTACAGACAACTGCCACTGGATTACTCTGACACTGAAGAAAGATTTCTTAACTAACTGACATAAAATTAACTCTAGCAAGTTTCAAGAGTCTAGTAAATGACCAATGGCTGTTTGAAAAAGGAAGAAAAATACATCGTAAAATCTGGCCCTGGGAAGCAAATGGTTGAATTTGTCCTTTTAACTCAGTGCTGCCATGGCTGAATAATTGTTTACTTACTGTATTTCTGACTATTTCTGACCGTGTAATACTAATTAAGATATAGGTCTAAGATATCTTATACTTAAACTAAAACACTGTGTGGTTAATAATCTTCCAGTTCTCACATTAAATTATACAAAAGATTACTCTAACCTAATTGATTTTCCATAAATATTGGAATAATTTGGAAAATGTATAAATATTATTAATAGACAGTATTCAGGCTGCTAAAGTAGAGTCACTGAGGAGCAATGAAATACATCAGCATTTAAAGCCACCATGTATAACATTTTATGTGATTATATTTTCAGATTAGTTTGATATTGGAAGTTTTCATTTAGTTGAAAAATTAGACAATCCCAGTACAGTGTATGTAATGTTCATCCCATTCATCTTAGCTGTCTGCCAGAGAGGGGTGGGGGTGCCAAAGTCAAAAAACATCAAATGTAATCCTGATATGGACTGTTTCAAATCAAGTGCAGGTTTTTATAAAATACTCTGCATACGTCATTGGGTAAAATCAAATTAGACAAAGACAAAGATTTAAACGATAAAGAGACCACGCGACACAGGGAGTAAGAAGTATATAACCAAGTGTATTCCCTCTGTTAATGTACACATATTTAGAGTCATCTCACTGGAACACTTTACAATAACATTTAGAAAGAACAGTAAGATACTGGGAGGAGTATGCTTGGAATGGAGAAAGAGAGAAACCAGACAAACGTGGCAGAAGGATGAACCGATGGAGCCTGTCGAATGAAATGGCTGCCATCTTGTCTCTAGCCATATAGACAGAAATAGATATAAAACAAATAAAAAAACATGGAGGATGGATAGAGCCTGCTTTCTCCACAGGATATGGGGACATACAATCTGCCATACAGAGAAAAAGGAATAGATGCAGGACAAAAAAATTGATTGAGGATGGAATAAAAGGAGAGGGACTTTTCTCCCCTGGAAAAGGAGAATGTGTGGTTTCATGTTCATAACCCAAATCACATTTGTTCAATTACCAAAAGAAAATACATAGAAATTTCAGTTTCCCAGAATCATAGTCATTTTTTTCTCCAAACAGGAACAATAGTAGGGAAAACACATTTCTCTTAGTAATGGGATGAGAGTCAAATATTTAGACATTTCACAAACTTTTTTCAGGATTTTTCTTTTCTTTTCTTTTCATGGTACAGTTTTCTTTTTTTAATAGAGTTGAGAAAATTGGAATACTAGAGTTCTGTTGTACATCTTCCAGGGAACTGCCGTTCACCTTTTATTTGTGTGCTCTTCCCACAAAGTTTGCTTTGCCCATTGGCTGCCATCAGTCCAGTCAGGCTAGAGGTGGGGCGAAAGACACAGTCGCTTTTTCAGCTGCAAGGTGTCTTTCTCCACAGTGGAACTCCAGCAAGAATGAATTCAGAATTTCCCTAAAATGTCTCTTATTTCTCCAGAGAAAAGAGTCAAAGAAAAAAAGAAAGAAAAAAGAAAAGAGCAAACCAAAGTGACTGAGTCTTTCAGCAAGGCATTGCATCAGCCGTACTGTTCATGAGAGTAGTGGGGTCTGGGGAACGGGGGTTTGGGCGGTGAAACTGTTCTGACGTCGAAAATCCTACAGTCCGTCTTCGCTGCGCATTATCAGCGTACTCTCACTTTCCCACTCGCTCACGCTTTAGGTCCATAGGTGTCTGCAACGTCTATACATATATTTATAATTATATAGGACTGAGTTCATCTTGTTTGCTGGAGTTTTTTTCTGTTTTTCTGTTATTAGTAACTGTAAGGACGTGACACAGTTTCTCTGCTGGCCCACTAGGGGGCGCCTCGAGGCCCCAGAAACACATGACACAGATCTGCTGGAACAAAAGATGACCAAGGGGTTTTGGCCTCAACAAGTTTTTGGCAGCTAAACGTACAAGTTAGCATCCATTAGGTTGGAGCGGTGGTATCTCACATAGTTGCTACGTTTAACGTTGTTATGATCATCAATCATCGTCATATTTTTTGTTTTTTAAACTCCACAGAAAGAAAAAGTTTTTATCTCTTTTTCGTAAATGAATACTACATGCTTGAAACACGGCAGAGTTTACGTTGCATCAGCTGCTGAGCACCGTTGACAAGGAGAGAAACAGAGCGCAGGAGCAAATGAGAGAGAGAGATCTGACAAGAGGTGAGAGATCAGAGATGTCGAACACTTACAGAGGTGGGAGAGCTGGATTTGACACAGTGTTTCTGTAAGCTGGCAGTATATTGATTTTACAGATGGATATTGAGTTGCTAATTCAAGCCTAGTTGGAAAATAATATGTTGATACTGTCTAAGGTAACGGCTTACACCACAAGCTCGCCTCAGAATGAAGTACAGACCTTGACACAAATACTGATGGTGGTGCTTTCTTACAGTACTCAAGATATTAAATAACCTGTCATATGCTAATCCATAAATCACTGTTTTATCAGCATTTGGTACACATTTGTTGGCACAGTATGTGTTGAGATCTGAGGTGTAATAGCCTTTCCTTAAAGCCATACCATGGTTAACATTTAATAAGAAGTCAAATAAATCAAAGCAATGCTGAAAGGTGTGAACGGAACGATGATGTCCTTGCCATCTTACTTTGCTGCCTCCCTCTGATTAGACTGGAATTTGTAACATGTATGGCCACCTGACAATACTGAGTATTAAATGAATTACCCTCTTTGTTATGTTTGCCATTTTCCATATACTGCCTTTTCTCTCTCTCTCTCTCTTTCTCCCCTATCTCTTTCCTTCTCTAAGTGCGTCTGCTGTCTGTCTCTGTGTGTCACGGCGGCGCTCCCTCAGACGTAGTACTCTTTGTCTTTGTTCTTCTTGTTCTTGGTGACCGTCTTGGCAGTGCTGGGCTGTTTCTCCTTCACCAGGGCTCCGTTGCTCTGTGTGGCTGAGTTGCTGATGTAGTTGCGGGTCTGGTCCACCTGGTAGGAGCCCTCATCGCGGTTGCGATACTTGTACATGGCGTAGAGCAGGATGAGGATGCAGAGGGCGGCGGCCGCCACGATGCCCACCACCATTCCTGTAGTGCTACTGGACTGCTGCACCTCCACGGCGCCTGGAAGCCCTCTCTCAGGAGACGTGGGGTCTGGAGTGGGAACATGGGGGAAATTTGGGGGGTAGGTTATTCCTGGGACTCTGCGGTGGCCTGGGTCTGACGAGGGATGGGCCGGCGGCAGCAGCACCTGGTCCCGGGTGTTCATTTTCCCGGCGGGGATTTTGTTGTTGCTACTGCTGCTACCGCCAGCGGCAGGCTTGATACGCGGGCTGAGCTGGTCGGGGTTTGCCGTAGGGGTAGAGGAGAGAGGTGGGCGGTGGGAGTTGGGGATGCGGGAGAAATGGCGGTCTCGGGGGTTCTGGACGGCGCCCTCGACGGCCGGAGGAGGAGGGAGGACAGTCCTGTCGGTGACCAGGGGGGAGTTTTTGTAATAGTCCTCGTCATCCGACTCGGTCATCTCCCCCGAGCCATATGCCGACACCTCGATGGTCTCCTCGCAGTCCTCCTGGTCCAAGGGGCAGGGGGGGCGGCCGTTGGGCAAGGGGAGGGACTCTTTGGTGGTTTCGAGCAGGGTGAGGAAAGGGCGGTAGGTGGTGGGGGGTGGGGGGATTACTGGGTAGCGGGTGGCGATTGATGGGGGGTCTAGGGAGTCCACCGTTATTATGGGCAACACTAATTCACCTCCTAGGACAAGAAAGAGACAACGAAGGAAAAGAGTGTTAGAGACCACCTGAGAGAGGAACCACCTCCAGATCAACAAAAGAAAAACAGTTCAAATGAATACAGCAACACCAGTATTAGAACAGCACTAAAACTTAACATGAGGTTAGTTATATATATATAAGTTTAGTTAGTCTGTTCTATTTAAAAAGTTAATGTGCTGACTAACTCTGAACTGAAATAAAGTACAAGGTGTAATAAAATCTGTTCCTGACTGTTCTGACTTATCTCCCTATATTGCACAGACCTACATGTTATATCACTAATACAAGATAAAAGTAGACTACAAATCACACTGAACAACTTAACATCTATTGTACTACACAGCCTATCCTTCACTTCTAACTTTCTAGTCTTACCTATGCTAACTACGCTAACGCTCAGATGTTTCTGCTGTGATTGGTTAAATAAGATAGCAAACCACGAGGTTCAGGTCACTTACATCAACAAATTGGCCGCATGATTTTTGCATGAAAAAAAAATTACAAAAAGAAAGCTGTGTAAGATTGTTCTCGGATATTGATAAACAACCCCCCCACCCCCCCCACCTCCCCCTGCACCTCCTCTCCTCTTATGTTTCTTTATTGCGTGAAAAAATTATCATAATGTAAAGAAATATATTGTTAAATTATTCTTTTTTTTCATTCTAATAAAAAATGGGCTCAATCCCATTTTCCCCCTTTGGGCATGGCTCATGGCTCATTTCTAATTAGCTTAAACTGTATGCAAACCCTCAGGAAACTCTGCAGGTAACTGGTGCCCCTAATTTCTAACCCAAGCTCTCAGTGCACACTACAGCACACTGAGAGACAGTATTAAACTGTCCACAATGCCCACTTCCCTCCCAAACACCACACGTAAACATGGGGCAATTATGTTCATCGGAAGCAGCCACCAACACAAGTGAACAGTTAAAATAATCGTCTTAATGAGCCAGAATTTGTTGTCAAGCTTTGGTTATGTAATCTGATTTCAGCCCACTGTGAAATGAACACCCAAGTTAAATAAAGATTATTGGGTATAATTTGTAAAAAGTTGCATTCATTCAGGAGGATTCCTTCTACCACAAACTGAAGGCTCCGCTGGAGTTGAGGGTTAAACATATTAGCAGGATGTTAACAGAACATATCAGGTAACAGTCTGTTTATACACTACATTTGACTTCATAACAATTTTCTCATCAGTCTGGTAAATGTGTAAGGGTCACAGTCAAATAAACATTTGAAAACATGGCAGGGGGGATTAGATTATGGCACATCTTGGGGGAGAGAAGAAGGGAAGGTAACAGCAAAACATGACCAAAGAAATGCCAACATCAGCAGCATAAAATCATGACTCTGGCTCTTTGTTCGTTTGATGAGGTAAATCAGAGGGAGAGGGTTTGGATCAGGAAGTTCAGGGATGATGGGGGAAGTGTAAGGGGTGGGGGTGTGTTGGGATTGTAACAATTCCCCCGTGGCCTTTATTCAGCTCAGCAACGCTCAAGCACCCCAAACCCTGAGCCCCCCTACTTGTCAGTTATACAACCATACATTTTCACACAAAGAATGGCAAAGGCTTTGTTACAAAGGGTGATGCATTTAGTTAAAAGAGCCACTAAACATATCAGCATATAACAACACACTTTAGAGAAACAGGTCTTGAAATGAAGCAAAATGTGAGAGCTGTAAATGAAAAAAAACTTCAACCCTTCTTCTAACTTCTTATTTCTGTACCAGTGCTGGAAAGCCTAGTTTCCATGGCAATGCTCAAATTATTTCTCTCCATTATATATATTTTTTCTTTCTGTGTTTGAGGACTGTGTTTCACCTTGAAGGCTGAGAGGACAGCAGAGCGTGGTGGCACATTTGAGGAACAAAGAAGAGCCACGTTCCAAAAAAAATCTTTGGTTTTTTGGAATAATTTGTCAAAGTCGCAGGAGGAGAAGAAAAAAAAACAGTTTCAGGGACCTCAGAGATCGTTTGTCAGAGATACAGGACGTTCGTGTGACTGAGGGTGACAGACGAGATGGTAATGTTGCTATCTTTACTTTGCCATCTGTCTGCATGGTAAGCAAGTGCAATTTCAAGCTTTATATCTTCTGCTCGGTGTGCAGCCCACCAATTACCGAAGAGGTACCTCAACTCACTGTGTGCCCCACTTATAGTACACGTGACTGACATTGCAAAGGGATGCTCTTGTTAGGGTCAACACTTCTTGTAATCCTTGCAGAATCAGGAACACTGCTTAACTTGTTTTCTGTCCCATAGAACAGTGTTTTAAAATGATTATTTAGAGACTCAGGAGGCAAATATAGATATTATGGAAGATTATCTTTAACAGTAAAGGATTGTTCTGACAAATCACTCACATCACTCTGCTGCACTCTTACTGCGTAGCCAAAGCCTGAAGGTCGTATCTCATCATCCCATCTGACTGACATGCAGTGGCTACTAGAAAAATAATGAACAGCCCTCATACACAGAGTGAGCCACATCTCAGCACTCTAGGCAGTTATCAAGTGAACCATCTTTTCATTTCCTGTTGTGTGACCCAAGCCTACTGCGCCCATAGTTTAAACCAATCAACAGCTTCAATTGGCTGCACCCTCTTCTCTCTGTATGCAGCTCTGATTGTTCAGTTAACACCCACAGGAAGGTTCCTGACAGGCTGAGAGAGTTGACTTGAGTAAGAATTAAAAACCCAACATGTCACAAATAATAGATGTGTGATCTCCTGCTGAAAGCTGCCAAGAACCACAGACCGATATGAAACCAGAGGAAACCCAAGTGAGCATGAGATATTTAGGTATGTTTATCATAGGTGCATGCTATGCTATCATCATTTTATTTTACATCAAACCCCTCAGTCTGGACCAACTCACCTTGTGGTTGAGCAATGTTTGAACCAAAACCAGGCTTAACTGAGACCAGTTCTGATGCAAACAGTGCGGAAAAATACATTGAATACATTGATTCCAGTGTGTGGGTGTTTCTTTCTTTAACGTTTTAACACTGTAATTTAAGCATTAAAGCGATAGAGACTCAAAGATATTCAGCCTGATTAATTGAGTTTGACTCCATTAATTTAAACAGCTGAGGCAGTGGAGCCACGTTTAGCCCACATGATGAAATTTCTTCTTTATCTTTACCCACACACCAATCCACATCGCTGCCAGAATGAGAAATCAGAACAGGGCAGATGGATACTGATGCATCTATGTCAGTCTCCTAACAAACATCGTTACTCTGCCGATCACGTCGCCCCGCTCGCATCCATTTGAAATATTCAGAGCAAAAAAGGCTGTTTGGAGTTTGAGTATTCTATAATTCAGCCTTGATGAGGCTGCAGATGGAAAATCCAACAGTGCGTCCGAGCATAATATATTTTCCCTTGCTCGCACAATGGGTACAATTATAGCCAAATAATCTTTGCAACAGGGAAAAAAATACCTGTTTCTTCATACATGCGACTCCATAAACTGTTTACAACTGCTGCATTTGCTGCTGTCGCTCTCCGGTAAAGTGATTTATTTGGACACAAAGGGATGACGCTCTGCTCATATCGTGTCTCACTGAGAGTCACATATTGCCTGCAGTCAAAGTCACCTCCCTACAGCTCATCAGCACCTGGATTCACTCCATGAAGCTGCCTGGATTTGTTTTTCTGGCCAGCCTGGTGTATGGTATAAACCTCAGACATGTACAGAGAATCTCTACCTGATGCACTGCTATCAAAATCTACTGCTTCACCACCTCCCTGCTTTTGCTTTGGGCCTGTTTCTGGCTCAATATCTTGTTTTTCTCCTGCCATGGTGCTGCAACCAAGTATATCTTTGTCGCATCTCTTTTCCACTGTAAGCTTTCTTTCGAGCGTATTTGTTAAATGAATCTGCAAAGCTAACTGGCTCCTAGAAAATACAAGGAACGGAAAATGAAGTAAAAACGAAATAACTGCGCTAGGTGGTTCAGACAAATTGTGAACCCAGTGTTTCTCCACTATGCTCCTGGGAGAAACTATATTTGTTTACAGTTTGAAGTGTGAGTAGAAAGACACCCTGCTGAGAACCCAAAAAGAACCCATTCTCCATCCACTGCTCTGGGTTAACATCAGATTTTAATAATGATTTCTATAGGATTTTGCAAACATGGATAGTTTGCAGCAGAAATACTTATTAACAAAATGAACCACTGACCAGTTTTGAAGTAAAATGTTTTCAAGGCATCTGAATAATGTTGAATAATGCAGTTATTGGGTTTTTTAATACGCACCAACCTCTGCATTCATTTCTTTAGAGCCAACAAATGTTCCCCTGACTTATCTCTATGAAAGCTATGTTTAATCCTTATTGTTTTTACCCAAGTGTATCTCCAGTGACAAAGTACATAGTGTACATAAACTACTATAACAGCAACACTGTTGAAATAAATGGCATATATATATATATATATATATATATATATGTGTAAGTATACATGTATATACTGTATTTGTATATATGTATATATATGTATATACTGCATATACACGAAGGAAGATCAATAAAGTATCACACTGACAAATAACTGCCACCAAAACCGATCAACCGGTGTGGGTTTAATCCCATGCGAGCTCTGAGTCATCTGTGGGTCATCCCTCATCTATCGCCCAATCTCTTAGTTTCACTCCTCGACCTAAAAAGAACATTTGCAGGTTGTCTCTATAGCGTGACGTCTGATGAATTATTGAGGAGCTCCTCAACGCTCTGATCTTGTCAGAGTAAAACCGATATAGTGCCTACAACATCCTGGGACTGATAAGTAGCTTGGAGGTATGCGAGGGAGAGGGAAAGTGAGGTCGCGCTGAGGTAGAGAAAAGACAGAAAGTGAATTATGGAGATAAACTGAAACTGATTTAATGAGCAGGGCTTGTTGTTGGAGAAAGAGACGTTTGTATAATATCTTCTCTAATTGTGTGTTACTGTGAATACAATTAGTGTCTTTAGATGACTTTTCACGTATTGTTATTGTTGTTGTGTTAATGAGTGTTCATGCGAATATACAATCTCTATATATCTGTGTGTGCATGTCCACTTCACACTATCCCCCAGTACATGTTTCATCTTTGTAATCCAGGTCCCCACTTCCTAGGTCTTGTCACTCTCATGACAGAGGCTCATTAACAGCACTGGAGGATCCAAACCAAAGCTTTAATTGGGTGATGTAATTAAGGCTCCCTAACAAAGTCAAAGTTTAATTGGCCTGGTGGGAAAGGCAGGAATTCGTTCACAGGAATTTCACTCTGCTCACTCTCTCGGTTTCGTATCCCCTTCGCTTCCTCTTCCTTCTCTCTCGCAGGCTCTCTTTTTCTCTCTGTATCTCCGTCTCACTCTCCTCTCCCCATTTCTCTCTTCTGCTTTGAGCGCAGCGGAACGTGACACAAATCTCAATGAGGGTCAGTCCTTCACAAAGCAGTCCTTCCAGCTCTTCCCCGCTCATCTCATCCTCAGGTCTTTTTTTCTCTGCGTCCTGTGCTTTGTCTATTTTGCATCCACTCTGAGCCTGTCAGCAAGTGTGTGACTGTTGTTGCCCCGCAATCATTGTCTGAGCTTTTCACATTGAGGGTCATCATTTAGCGCTAGAGAGCCAAAAAACTCCTGGATGAAATGTAGTTGTAAGAAAACAAGTTGCATCCCTTGAATTGTGTGTTGTAGTGTAGTACTACAGCTGCAGGTTAACACATCTGTAAAGCAAATTGAGCTCCACTGGCTGTATGTGCTGTAGGAAGGACTCCTATTGATCTCTATTAATTCACAGCAGTCATATCACGCTCAGCTTGATAGAAAATCCACAGCTGTGCTTAACATTTTTCTCCTTCTTCAAGGCAGTTCAATAACACAGAGCTGAAATTCTTAAATGTAATTGAAAACGCATGAGAATTGGTCCTATGATACAATGACTACAGGCACTACTGTGTTTGTGGAGCAGTGATGGAGAGGGGACATGTTTTGCAGACAATGTTGATTCTTCTCTCCTTGTCCACAGTTTTCACCAAGGCTTATCTGACCCCGCTGGCTTGCCTCGCTGGAACTCTTGTGGCATCTGGAAGGTGTGATACGGAGCATGTGCGTGTGCGCCAGTGTGTTTGTTGTTTCTCTGGGGGTGGGGGGTGGGGTGGCTGCAGAGAGAAACTTTACACCCACAGAGTGAGAGAGACAAGTGTCTGTCTGGAAAGGTGAGCATGTCTGCCACTATGTGTGTGTGTGTGTCTGTGTGGGCGTACAGGAGCGAGAGAGAGTTGCGTTTCCCCATGGGAGATTAAGCCTGGGCATAGCATCCACCGAAAAACTCTCATTTCTCCTTTCGATAAGAAGGGAATTGAGTCTCTATTTCGGTCCCAACCACCTACAGAGAAAACCGCAGGAGAATGCTACACTTGAGTTTCTCAACACAGTTTCAGATCAGTTTCTTCTCACACATACACACCGATTACTATAATCTCCTGCCATTTACAGTCCAACATATACTTTATTCAAACCATTAATCCCCTTTCCTGAAAAAACTTAAACAAATGTAGCCTAGGAAAGTGAAGCGCTCTTCATAAACAAAGACAATATGGTGATCCTGACTCTTTTGTTCTTTTATTGTTTAATGAAGGTTTGCTCTACCCTCAAGACATTAGAGTACATTTTAGGCAAATCTGCTCTTTATGTTGTATAATTCTTTGTGGATCCATATTAAGATTAATGATTTCAATTTTGCTATTCACATTTCTTTCTATTTTGTAAAAGCATGAAATGAGCCCATAATAAACTGTATATGCTCACGCTTGGTTTCTTTTTCTTTTTCACAGCACTTGCTGCCAAGGATGGGGCTGGGGAACTCCAGGGGTGAGATGTATAAACGGTGCTTATATGCAAAAAAGTGCAAAGTATATGATATGATTAAAGACACAGTAAAATAAAAAAATGTACGTTAATTCCAAATTCCAATCCAGTTTCCAAACAAAATCCCTCTCTTCTCTCTTCCTGTAAAACGTTAAAATATTTTTGATGACTCATCTAGAACTCCGGGGGGGCATATATATATAAATTCATCCAATCAAATGTGATACTACCATCATATAAAAGCGCACTTGACCGTAGTAGCTAGCAGAGCAATATGGGAGGTGCGCATTTGAATGTCAGTCGGCAAACTTTGCTTACATTTCCAAAAGAGCGTGGTTGAGGTTTGATTATTTCACCACTTATTCACAACTCAAACGGGCGAAGGAGTTTGAGTTTTACAGCTCTGCATTTGTAACTAAAACCTGCTCACATATTCCATTTCACTCAAACATACGTCACCTTATTGAAGACAAATATACTCTAACTTCTGTTTCACTGTGACTTTGTTGTTTAAGTTGCCAGCATATTTTACTGAATGTGTTTGATTCACTGCAGCCTAGACAGTGATGTATAATATGCTAATCAAGTGTGCATTTATAAACTTAATTTTAAAATATTGCTTTTCTTTTATCTTAGATGTTATTAGCAGGGTTCCAGAAAAACTGTTTCTACTATTTGAATCCCTAGAAGTTAGCACCATATATACTAGTACTGTTTTTATGATGTTTTATTGAGGCAATTGTTGTTTTTATTCCACCCACACCCGAGTCATTTAAATCTGTAATGCAATTTAACAACAACAGTCTTGTCAGACAGGATCGTTTAGGATAAAATGTCATTAAATGTGGATCTGGATATCTCTCTCTCTCTCTCCTAGATTTTTGGAAGGCCTTACTGTAGAGGAAGCAGTCATTTGAATCATTGCTTCACTGTACATCGGTTCTTGGCAGTTTTCAAGTATGGCCAGCTAAATAGAGCTAGAAACCACAGAGGCAGGGAGTAAAACACATGGCCTTTAACATCCACCTTCTGTCATGGTGTCAGAACATTACTTGACCCGCTGTAGCCTGCCAGGCTACAGCTGTGTGCTGTGCAGAACAAGCTGCGTTTCCACGTTGAAAATGTCCTGCCTTGTTAAAATCGGGGCAGGAGATTGGTGCAACAGCTGGGTATATGCCAGGTACTACCACTTGGCTGAGCAATTGATGGACCACAGTGTTGCTGACTGCCTGCTGCTTTGAAAACCAATAAGAAAGGGTACACGTCTGGTCAATCAGAGCTGCATACAGAGGGCTGTGCAGCCACAAAGTGTCATATAAAAGTGAAGTAAGGGATATAGCAGTATACTAGGTGAGTCTACTTTTGTTTCTAGGCTGCACTTTGTTTTTGGATACCAAGTACTGAAGACAGAACTCCCTGAGTTGACTCACCATTTCCAGGCTCACACTCCTCCAAATCTTCGTCATCGCTAGGACACTCAGCTGATGCTACCAAGAGGTCATCCGCATTCTGGAAGAACAGAGAAAGCAGAGGACATTCAGGATACATTTTATTGGTGTAGAGTCTCTGGAAGCCACAGTGAAGGTCTTTGGTTCCACTGATGCCTACTTACACACAAGCTAATGCAAACAGGAGAGGCAAACTTAAAAAATGCTCTAGGTAAAAAAAATCTTTCTTTGGTTACTGCATGAAGATTTATTGTGGAGCAGTTTGTTAGTAGTAGTAATATGGAGGTGGGTGGGCTTTCTGAGTAGCACCCATGTGTATTTATGTAAGCAGAGATGGGAAGTCAAAGCGAAACAAGCTCTTTCTAACCAAACACCAACCAATCAAAGTGGTGTGGAGCTTGTCTAAAACAGTAGGCACTAAGAGCTATTACACAACTACCATTTAATTTTTACCATATATATATATATATATATATAGTCTCTATATCTGGAATCTCTCTTTCTTGACCCAGCTTGTAGACATTTGAACCTGTGATAAAGGAGACAGTAGACATGAAGTCTGTTGGTGCAGTGTTTAAAAGTGCAGCAGGTATATCAGCAGGGTCTCGAGATAAAAACAGATTAAATCTGACAAGGTGGTTACAATTTAGTATCCAGAGTTTGCCCTCACTACTGCATGTCTAGACACCCCTCCTCTCTTCTCAGCCTCTGGTTGTTATTCAAGATGGGGTCATCCAACAGAGAATGGGGGGCTTTTATCAGCATAATTGATTCCAGCGCCACTCTGCTGTGCAGCGTTTTATTTGTTATTAATGCACGGCCTGGGTGTAATAATTTATTAAGTACACTGTGTGACTGTGAGTGTGTGTTCACATCACCTGGCTCTGTCAAATGGGCCTAATGATCCTGCTTCAGTTTCCCTCCAACATCTTCATCAAACATTCACTTACTATTTCTATTCCAGCCATGCAATCAGCTGATTCACGTTTCCTAACTCCATATAAAACAGCACATAATGACTCCTTTAAAATGTGCACATCAATAAATGCGCATGGCAGGGTGTGTTTGAGGCCATAAATAAAAAAAAAAAAATGCATCCAGCTGAAGGAGTAGCCTCAAACTCCAGCTTGACCCGGTCAGAAGTTTTCTCATCAGTATCCAAGTTGAATCCACGAGGAGACAACTTTGAACTGTCTCGCATCCATCCAGACTAATCAGTGAGAGATCACAAACACCTGGGAGTGCTCTCGACTTAAGACAGCAGTAGCAAGGGCGTAGCTTGTGATCTTAGTTTTATAACACCCTGACACCAAATTTGGGTCAGAGCGAGACAAGTGATGACTCCAACTGTTTCATGGAAACCCACAGCATCAAGGGGTGAAGGGAAGAAAAAAATCAGACCCCCACACACACATCAAAAGGTAGATCTTTTATTCTAAGCATCAAAGTGCATTATTGCGCTATGATCAAAGCTACAGTGCGGCGGGTAGCTCAGAGCTGTTGGAGAAATTGAAGTTTGGGTTTCCGCTCGCTTGCTTTCTGCCACCCTGGCCTGTCTCCGCTGTGTCTTGGTGGGTGCTGGGGATATTTATTAGAGCGCCATAGTTCCTGTTAGCTTTGCCCATTGCTGTATTTATAATGCTATTACTATGTTTGCTTTAGCACAAAATTACACCACAGGCTCCATAAAATGGATTATTATTACCCAAAGGACCATATATATGTGTATATATGTATATATATATATATGTATATATATACACACACACACACAGTATACACTTAGCCTACTTAAAATGACCAATGAAAAATTAATGCAGGATTTTAGATGTTTTAAAACACACAAGGGCAAAAATTCAGAGGAACATTTTGAGCAATGAAGGCATAATGGCTAATGACTATTAGCTAGCATTAGCATCCTATTTTGATAAGGCATAATTGGTAACTTCTAGTTACGTAGCTTGGTGACTTTGTTTGCACAGTTAATAAATGTGTAATTTATTTGGTGTATGTGCTGTAATGTTGGTGTGTTATCAGATTTTGGGAGGCAATGCAAAGTAATGAAGGGACAGATGCAAATACAGCCAGTTCTGCTAGCTCCTTAACCAACATCTGCACTTTACTGTGACTCACAGTGCAACCTCAAACCTTTCCACTGTCACCAAGTAGTGTAGATTTACTCTTATATCTAGCATTAGCTGTACATGTTCTAGAGCAAACAAAAAAACTCCACTCCATTTACTGTACATAATGTAGGAGTGCAAAAATATTTACAAAACTCTCAGTATGATGCAGTCTGGTCCAGCAATGACCTCAATAATTAACATATAATTGAATTGACACATCTCAGACCGAATGTCAACAAAAACTGAACATTGTAAATTTCGTAAAGGTAGATTTTATGGCAGGGCTGTCGGTAGTTTCGTTCTGGGAGGAGCATGGAACAGGGAGTGGCTGGTACCAGGTACAACATACCATGTTCAGTATGTAGCTGAAAATTAGTAGTGGTCCAATCTTCACTGTGCTTGTTGGTGCTTGGTTGATTTTGGTTCTGGCGCACTCCAGCCATAAAATACTCTGGTGGTAAACGTTCATGATCATCAATATATAACCCAGAGTGTGCTAAGAATTGCTTGTGCCCTTATTTTATGAAGTAAAACACAGGCAATTCTGCAGGGGAAAAATGTATGAATCAAATTATACATCTGGTGCTTCAGCCCAACAGCCTTTTTCAAGATAAAAAGTTATACAAATCTGAGTTTAAACTCAAATTTTAGCATTTAATTATAATTACTAAAACAAATTAATTATAAAACAAACAGAGTGGCATTCAAAGACATTGTCAATTTCCTGTAAGCACCCTACTCTTAATTTGAATAGTAGATTTAATGGAAAATATTTTAGTTAGTTTAGTTTGTGTTACTGAACACTTTGTTCATCTCCTGTTATAGAGCTTAGCAGTCATAGTGCCACATATACTGTACGTTGCTATTTACAGTGATCTGTGATTCTGACTGAGTTTGAGTTTTGTACGAGTTTTGATTTTCAGTATGTGACTTGCTTTTCCTTGTCTGTTCAGCTACAATACACACCACTGCTCATGCTAAATACCCATTTTTCTTGTATTTATTCCAAACTGCTGTTGCTGCCATGAATATAAAAACAAACAGCAACACTTCCTGCGCACCACAGGCTTTTTCCCAGGACAGACATACCAGACGCAGAGTGCTTAGAAGATTTCATACACTGTCTGCTGCCTCTCAGCTGTTCAAAATCAATGTAATCCTCAACCTTTCATGACTTTTTGCTTAATTTTACTTGACTACAACTATTCTTTTCCCTCCCTTCACTGAACCATGTCTGTTTTATTTTCTCTCTTCGTCGAGGGGGAGCAGATAAGCTTGCCAGGCCTTCGAGACAAGGCCTCGCAAATAAGAATAAATTCCAGAATCAAAAATATTCAGTCACACTGGGACCATCTGTATGAACGATCAGGACTGTGTTAGCCAACTATATGCCCCAATAAGATTTTTATGTTTTTGTGTCAACAGCAACATATTGCCTCTTTGATCATTAATGTATGTGGACGAGTGACTCATTGGTAATGTCTATTCATTCTCAAGCACATATCCTTAATGCTATTTTGGGCTATTGTGACGATACATTATGTTCAGCTAGCTACAGAATAATAATAATAATAAAGAAGAAGGTGTTAAAATGTGTATACACTAGGTGAAAATAGATTCTTAGCAATAAAAAGCACTCCAAAGGTGGGACTCTGCTTTTTTATGACCCAACATAACCGTCAGTCAGCAAATGCAGTACACATTAAGGCTTGTAACAATAGAGAAGCAGACAACACTCACAGGATTTCGCTATCCTAAAATGGTTACAGATAATTTATCAAACAGGGATTTCTATGGCTATAAAAGCTTGTTATATGCTGAACGTGGAAGAATGTTTCTGCCAAGAAGTCTGGAGGCCGGAGATATGATATTGAACCGAATGTATGGCTACATGTGACATCTTAGAGTCGGGTTGCATTGATCTCATGTTTAGAGAGAAGACGCAGAAACACTAAACCACAGACCATTCCTCTAAATAAGTCATGCCAAGTGGGCACGCTGGAGACAATGTTGTCTGTAAAGTCCAAAAAAATCAGACTTGCTTGTAATAACATGTCTGCCTCAACCATGACTAAAAGAAAGTTCTTGGGTGAAAATTTGTGAACATGGCCACCTTCATATCTTTTGTCAACTGGCATCAGAGCAATACTTTGATGAGGCTATGGAGGCTTCATTAAGTGACTTTTTCTAAATGTACAATAGGAAAGAAATGCAACAACAAATAAACAGGAGTTGATGCAAATCCAACATTATAATTTTCTTTGAACTAGGTGTTTGCAGTATAAAGTGGCATGAATTGCGCACTGGTGCCATCAACTGCTTCACCTTGACTTCACACTAATTGGCGTTGCTGTGTTTATTCAAAATGAGACAGATGGGGCTTTCAAAGGATCTGCTAAGGTTTGAGATGATGATAAAGGAACAAAGAGTGAGCCAGTCTAAAAATATTCTGAATCTGCTGATCATCATGGTTGTCAGGGACGAGCGCAAGTGGCTTGCTGACTGATCTCCAATAAGCTATGTCGACATGAATAGCGCTAATGAACACAACTGAACAAGAGAAATGCGCTGGTAATTGGCACCAGCATAGACAAGGAAGAGAAACTTGCGTCTCTGCCAATGATGACCTGGATCACACACAAAATGCTATGCAGCAAAGTCTTTTTGCACAACACACAGCTTGTAGCTAATGATATTGGGTGTGAACTAGAGCATATTCCCTCCTGGAACACATGGAGCCTGTTATTGGGTCTTTTTATGAGAGTAGTGGGCCTGTATGACCCGCCTCTTCCATCTTCCGATATGTGGGCAACAGTGCTTCCCTACTGTTTGCTAATTGTTGCTTACCATGATGGCGATGGCTACCCTTAGCACATCTAATGATAATCATCAGACCATGAATCACAGCCTTTCACATGTGTGTGGAGGAGAGTCCTAAATATACGTTCATAGCACTCTAAGTTGTAGTGCTGTTGCTGCCGCAGGATTTTCTTTTCATTATGTTCCTCCCCTCCTCCAGTCTTTGTTGATCTGTCTGGATGTGCCATAATTTCCAGCATCCTACCACGTCTGGGGTTTAGTCAGCCATATCTTCTTAGAGGATATCAAAATTACAGTGTTGATTGGTCTAATAGGACTAGCCACACAAAGCTGTTATGTGACTCCCTCTCAGGCTGAGGGCTGTTTGAACATCTGAATGTGGCTAAGGGCTAAAAAGGAGAGGCACACACAAACGACTGTGCTGAGGACGTGACTGTTTGACCTTGCAGCTGACGTATGATTTCTTTTGAAGTGCATCTACTCGTCCAAGAAGGGCAATCCAGTTACTTGGCCATGCTGTTTAATCTTTCAAATATTGTTTTCAGCACTTTTAGATTTTGGAGGAACTTTAGAAAGCCAATTAAAAGTAACTGGCAATGTTCCATTACAACGCACTGCACTGAAATATCTCCCCGGTTCAATGACTCAATTGCCAACCTCCTTTTAGCTACAGTTTGTTCTTTTAGCTTCTCAGTATGAATCATGCAAACTAGCTTGAATCACAAACTCATGACTGCTCACCTGTGTGACACTGTCCCTCATGGTGGGCGAGCGCTGTTTGCGGGTGGTGGTTGTGGCCATAGTGGTGGTTGTCTCCATGATTGTGGTGGACATATCAGCCAGTGGGGTGGTGGAGGTGGTGTCAGTAGTGAGCACCGAGGGCACGTCACCCACCAGCCGCAGGTTTCCCTGGGTCTGGACATTGGGGTCGCCCTCGGCTGCCAGTTTGAGCACCTGCAGGCCATTGTAGTACAGGCCTGAGATCTGGCCCTGGAAGTGGCGTCCCTTCTCTCCACCGCCACCAATTTTGATGAACGCCTGGCTGTTGAAGATGGTCAGCTGGCGACCTGATATGTGAGAGATGAGGAAGATGAAGGAATGACAAAGAGGAGAGAGGAAGTGGAGGTAAGAGAAGAAGAGAAACCATGGAAAGGGGGAAATAAAAAGAGAGAAAGGGCAAAGAATACAAATTAGTAATGGTCTCTTGGTGAGCTTGCACATAAGTTATACACAGGCACAGTGCGCAATAGGGGAGACAGAGGGACAGTTTCAATCACATAGGATTTCCTGGGCAACACTTTAGGGAGATTGGACCCTGGTTTGCAGCAGTTGTAGCCGTTATGGGGTTATGCACGTGCCACTTTCTCAGAAAGGCAGCCTGAATCTGGCAGTCAAATAAATTGCAGGGGCAGTTGCGGCTTGACCCTGAGACTGAAGGTTCACAAAGAAATCTCTCATTTGCCCTGAGATGGAATATATTAGAACAATGCTGGGTCTGTGTCACTGACCTCCAATGCACCTGAGCTGCACAATGATAAAATACCTCTGCCTGCAGAAAAAAAGTCGCCCCGCTCTGCCATCTAAAGGAGGAAAATAAGATCCTCCTTGGAAGGAAATGTTTAATTCAGCAGAGGGTGTCCCTCTCTGTGGTCATTACCATTCATCTGGATGGATAGATGGATGAAGGGAGGATAGGGCCAATAATTTAACCAGGGTCCAATACTAATGTGTTACCAGGACTTGTGGTGAAGGAGTGGGGTGGGGGAGCGGTCTGACTCCCTGTATTTTCTCCAGCTGATGTCAGTTTGGTTTAATTTATACTTCTTCTTTCTTTTTTCTGCCCCATATTTGCATCCCAACTCTCCTTGGGGACATCCCACCATACCACTTGGACCCCCCTATTATGAGTCATGTGGATATGAGGGAAGAAGGAGAGTGGAGGTAGGGGAGTTTTATTGCGAGACACTGTTGGAAGGATGTGGGTTAAAACAGACCTGATGAGGTAATTACTTAAAGGAGAAGGACAGGGGCCAAAACACTTGTTTTGGACAAATTAATCCCTGTAAGGAAAGAGGGGTGTGTTTGTTTTTGAAAGGGATACTTCATCTGCATCTGAGAGCTAAATATAGACTCTCTTGACATGGCGTTCTACAGACCTCTGAAATGAGAGACCCCTCTGGCCTGATGGGAGTGTGTGTATCTATATGTGTGGATGCATGTACGCAGATTTGTTACTTTTTATGTTATGTTTTGAAAGACTACGGCAGCTCCTCCGTGCACATGTCCGCACATTTGCACCTCATGTCTTCTGTGTGTGTAATTGTGTTTAATGATGACGAATGAATCTCTAAATGTCTTTTGAACGTTGTTATTGTTTTCTCTGTGGGATTGCAAGCCAGCGAGGACAGCCTTCTATTCATCAGCGTGGAGACACTAGGGTCAGGCCTGTGTCCCATTTGTTTTCAATTAAGAGAGTTGAGAGGGTACTTCATCAATAATGATTTACTTCTCTGTCTATATGGGTGCACTTGTTCTGACATATGTTTAACACCCAGGTGGGTGGGACTATCAGACAGCAATGTCTATTACTGCACATGCATGTGCGTGTGGGCGTAAAACCACATGTTTTTTACAGAAGTGCTGGAGAGATAAATCTATTCTACTGATATGGGCCATTACATGTGTTATCCCACTATCAGATCATTAGGCCTGTCAGGGGCCCACAAGGGACTCGGCCCCTGTCCCCTAACTTCATGATGATGAGACTTAACGTCTGGCATATGCACTGCTAAGTCTCACTCTATTATCTCATCACTAAGCATGTTTGGTGTAGGAGTGATGTGAGGGACAGACCGTCAAATTGTGGACATCAGCAAGGAAAATACAGGAGAACCATACTTGTGTACATACTGTACACAGAACCGTGAAACATCATGGAAGATCACATTAACAGGCTCAGCCCACCTTCCGGCCCCCCCTGTATATCTCTTCCAGTGTCCTTGACAAGAGGACACATACATACACACCCACACGTCAGCCCAGAGGGTCTCCCATTTCAAGCAGCCCCGGTCAGCCCCCACTCTCTAGTAAAGCGTCATGGAGTGCGGAGACGTTGAGGACACACATATCATCTATATTCCTGAACGCTATCGGTCTTCTTGATTTACCAAACAGCTCAAGTTCCTTTGAAAACGCCCGACTCTCCCTGTGTGTGAGCAGCAACTCCAAGTCAGAAGATGATCTGTTCAGACAGGACAGTTTACTCCTGAGGAGTTAAGTGCATTGGTGTCGCAGTTACACTCTGAGCCAGTGACACGGTCATAAGTAAGCCATATTGACAAGCAATGATTATGATGCAGAATAGGGGGGATTAGTTATACCTCTGAAAGTCAGTGCACATATATTGGTGTATAGTGACATATTTCTTAAAGTGTCCAAGCATCAGCGGGGTGACCTATTTAATCCTACATCGCTACTACAGCATGTGACGATGTCCTTCGTTAAAAAGTGCAGGAAGATGAGCCTTGAGCGCAGGAGAGCACTGTGACGGCCATTTATGCGTTCATCCGAGACAGAGAGACAGAGCGAAAAAAGAAGAAAGGTGCCCTCTAGACTAGATGAAGGGAAATCAGTGTTTGTTTTTGGAGCTGTCTGGTCGGGATGAGACTCTAACAGGGCCTGATGAAGTTATTGTTTCAGGGTCTGCCGGGTCAAATCAAAAGTGACATGCGGTTTTAGAGCCAATTTTGGCAGCGGGCATTAGTGGGGTGAGGTGGAGGGGTGGTAGGATAGAAAAAGAAGCCTCTGCATGACAAGCAATCACAGCGGTTAATATGACAGAGCTGGACGTGGCACTGCAGCAGAGGAGAGGGTGTGTGTGTGTGTATATAATAACTTATGAAATATGTCAGTGAAATGACCTTCATGTGTGTGATAGTTGGCCTTTTCAAGTAGTGTGTATTTACCCAACATTTATTTACATATGCCTTTCCCTTTGTGTGTGCATGTGTGTTTCGACAGCTTATTCTGTGTGTTTGTAGTAGACAACACAGCACATGCCGTTTGCACACTGATGAGGGTCTATTGGACCAGTTTGGTGGCTGCTGCCTCATCTCTCTCCCAGGCCTGTTAAGGTGATAGGCATTTAATGGGCAGACGCTTGGGATGGGAGGGGCCAGGCAGGGCGATGAGGAGGTTGGGATGGGTGGGGGTTGGCAGGCAGCCAGCCACTCATTAAAACAGGCATTCACCGCCGCACACATTGCCTTAATTAACTGCAGTGCAGAGACTGTAATGGTCAGGCTTCTGCAATGAACTGCTGCAGACTCAAGCTTGATATAGCTATCCTTTTATCTATCTATCTATCTATCTATCTATCTATCTATCTATTTCTTCTTTTAGTTCTGTACACCCCCCCTCCCTATTACATTTAAATCCATATAGTATGTTCTCATAAAATTCATAGGCGAGTATGGAATAATAGCACACAGTGCCCCTCAAATCTGTCACAACAAAGCGGAGTAAAAAATATCTCTGGGTAATGAAGGCATATGCATAGAAACATACTGCAAGCTGAGAGTAAAGCAACATAAAGAAGTGAAGGGGCAGCCTGAGGAGGACTGAGCAGTCAAACATACTTATATTTAATTTATGTGAATACCAAGGTTAAATTTCCAGTGGAGATTGGTGAGAATTGTATGTCTTTTTCTGCCCCTTCTTGACTAGAAACTGTGGTTCAGAGATGCTGCAGCTTGGTAAATCTTTGCTACTGTCCTGCAGCCTGGAAAAAAACATAGTATCCTGGCTAGGAGCTGTACACTCCTTGCTGCTTAAATAGGGCATCTGGATAAAAGAAGGCGGGCACGACTATTTCTAAAGGCATTATCATCCGCAATCACACCCGCCTTTGGTTGGATCACCAGGGGGGCTTACTGGCTGATAGCCTCGCAGTTTTCATGGAGGAGTGAGGAGTTCTCTGACTTTGATTTCCTCGCCGGATCATTGTGGTAATGGTCCCTGCATGTCACAGCATCTTGTGCAGCTGGGGGATAGCGTTTATTTTTACATCTATATTGCACACTGGAATGCAGTGTAGCTGGCAGGTAAACAAAATGAAGGAAGATGTGGACTCCCTTCTACTGTACATCTTACACTGGTCTGTCATTTTCTGATGAGACTTTAGTCGCAGTGTCCCAAAACAGAGGAAGTACAGTAATTGTAACTGACTGTAACTATAACAATAAAGTTTCAAGTAAATCATCACGATTAAAGAAATTGATATGTGTATTGTTATGTGTAATTTACTTTTTTGGTACTGGCCATACGGCAGCTCCTGAGTTGTCTATCGAATGCCTGAGAGAGCGAGACGATAAGGAACAAAGAGGTTGGACAGGGACTGAGAGAAGGGAGACATGAGAGATGACAGGAGCTAGGGATGATGACAGACGAGTAGGACAGAGAAAGAGCGAGCCTGCATGAGGATAGAATGTCAAAGTGAGGGCATGGAGGGAGGGACGGAGGGGGTTGATGACAGGCCTGATAAAAAAGAACAGGAGGAATCTTAAAACACAGTGGCTGAGGAAGAGAAAGACATACAGTAATACATGACAGTAAGAAGGTATGAAAGAAGTAGAAGGAAGTTAGTTAGTGAGACCAATGGCAAAAGAAAGGAAAAAGGTTATAGGAAAGTCCACTGAAGTGCGTCTCATGTAAAGAATATTGAATGCCTGGTGAGTCACCTCTAGGTTCCCACCCTCATTTTCAAGAGCAGTCAGCTAACCTTGTGGTAATGACAGGGTTTAATGATACGTAACTGTCTTAGTCTGAGGACAATGCTGGGAACACTTTGACATCACTAAAAAGATGTCTGAAAACATGAGCAGTCAAACAGACGGGTTGTGAACAAACCCCAGGTTAGCCAAACATATTAGGAAGAGAAAACAAAGAGGAAACTGGTCCTAAACAGTGTGTTGCAAACTGTAGTTTAAAGCAATGCAAAGTTTGGCACGATTCATTTTCTTTAGGAGGGGACTGAATCGATCTCAAAGCATTGTGGGATAGCAGGCGACGGTACCGACGGCGATGAGAAAAAAGAGAGGTCCAAAGTTTAATTTTATTTTACTTTTGTACAAATGAGGGTGAAAATTGCCTAGAAAGCTCTGTAGTGATTTGCCAAATGTCTGGGGAGGTAGTAGTTCTGGCGGTTAGACTATCACTTCATGGCTGTGTTTTTGTGTTCTTACTCTTATATTCTTTGTAGTTAAGCTACTGGATGTCTAATTTTCCCTCGGGATCAATAAAGTATCTATCTAATCTAATCTAATTATTAATAATAATAACTGTAGTTTCTGTGATCCGACAGTCACATACGTTGTTGGAGAAAGTCGTAGGTTGCTTATTTACACAATGTTTGCTAATGAGCAAGCTACTCACTAGTTGCAAGCACTGACACACCCACACCCACAGGCGAGAAGTGGCGGGGGTGATTTTGCATCATTTGTTTGCTTCCAGTGGGTCTTCACAGTAATACGAGATCATTAGCTACAATTAAGGTGTGCGAACTTTAGGTTTTACCTGCAAATAAAGTGGTTTAGAAAATCTTGCTAGACTTTTGGCTTGTTTACAACCTGTCTGATCTTGTGACTGATTGAAAAGATTTGATCAGTTGGGTACAGGTTGCATCACTCTTGTCTGGTGTCAGTTTCAAATAGAGAGCAGAATGCTATTTAGATTACTTCTTCAACCAAAATTAAACTGCACTCTAAGCTGTTGCAGTAACAGGAGTAATAGCAAGTTTCCAGTTGCAGCTTTGCATCGATGCTCCATCCTCCTCGATTCTCGACAGAGAGAGAAATGGCTTGTCTCAGATGAGTTGTGGTCGGTAATTACTAGCTGAGCTGAGCCAAGTCGGGGAGTGGGCTGGGCTTGGGCCACGCTCGGCTTGCTAATGCACAGATTGCTTGTCGGAGGCTGTAAAATAATGGCTGTATGTCTGCTACAACCCCCAGATTGTAGGTGGAGAGGAGGGGAGGGGACGGCTGCTTGATACTGTGCTCTTGGATGGTGGATGATCTAAGTGTACCCATCCCTGGTGGAGGGGATATGAAGGACTGCAGCTGGAGAGAGCAGTATCTTTACTGCTCCACCGTCATCATTACACCTCTCTCATCCTCTCATGCTCCTGTTATCTCACAGAGAGGAGGGATGCCATATGGTTGCAAGGAGCTTCTATCTGAAATGTTTTCTCTCAGCTGAGCTGCAGGGTGGGAGGGATGGCCCAGAACTCACCTCTGCATTGTGATGTGCAGATCAGAAAGTTGGACTGTTTGGACATTCAGTCTTTATGGATTTGTGTTCACAAATCCTTCATTCGCCTGCAGAATTTCTAGTGTCTGTATGAACAAACAAGAACTCCCCCTATTTCCATTTTCTTTTCTACAGAAAAAAAGGATAAGGAGTGAGAAAGTCGAAGAGGACTGGAGCACAATGGGGGTGGGGTGGGATGCTGACAAAGTCGATTAAGAAGTGTTCCCAAGTTATCTCCTCGGCACAAGGCTCTCTTTGGTAATTAAGAGCGTTTTGCTTTTTTACTCAGAAGTTGGGCTGGTTCGGGTAGAACACTATGAATTAATTGTGTTTGACAATGGAGATGAGGGGCCAAATGCGGCGTGAAGTTATACTGAAAGCCTTGTGAGGTAGCATGGAGCCCTGAGGTCCTTGAAGGCAGCTGAGGGCGCTGAGATTATAGCGGTGAATCTGCAGAACTCTGAAGACAGTAGATTGGATTTAATCATATGTGGCTCTATCTCTGATCCTATATCTGCATCTAGATCTTAAACAGGTGATACTGTGGAGGGAGAGACACTGAGAGAGACTGCACGGTGGTTCAGCTAGGGACAACCTCCTCTCTTTTCATTCACTCCAGCTGTAACTGTGCTGTTTTTAGGCCATTCCATGGTAGGGGACCATGAAATAACAGCAACGTGTCCCTTCTTTCCAGCTACAGAGCCGCTTTCTTGCAGCCATTTTTCTACTCATGAGCAAGCACGTTAAAAACTCACACAATTCCCCCCTACTTCCCTCAAATATGACCATAATAGTACAGAGAGATCAGATGAGAAAACAAGATAGTAACTCCGGGGATACAAAGCTCATCATGGAGTTGCTGAAAGACAGACTCAGGCAAATTTGCTCTCTGTTGAGTGCAGCTTGACGTGAGAGAATCTCTGAAATGAAGCTGGGATCATGAATAGCAGATCTGGACCAATGCCTGGCCTGGAGATGTTGATTTGGGCTCTGGCCCCACACCAAGTGGGAGGACTTGATTGCTTTTGATTAGGGCATGGGGAGCCCACACCAGACCATTAAACACTGAACATTAAACCTGGTTCTCCAGCTTGCTTTTTAGGCCACAATGTTGACCCGGTGTTGTAGTATCCCTCCTCTCCTCCTCCCTACACTCATGTAGCTCAACTCAGAACTGGATCGCTATGCTATTGGAGAACTCCAGAGGTATAGGCTCCTCGCCAGAAGAAGATATAAATCTCCAATTCTTCTGGGAGCTTTATTCGCTTCCTTGCTCATCTGCTAAAGAGAACAACTAAAGGGAATTGATCTTGCTGGTTATTTGCAATTTATCTTCTATTGGAGCTCCCTGATGAGATCAGGAAGCTGCAACACATTATTATTGTTTCTCAAGAACAACGTAGGGAAATGCTTGCCAAGTTTCTGGTGGAAGCTGGCATTGACGGTCAAGGAAAAAAAAAAGAAGAGGGAATAAAGTAGAGTGAGGGCTAGAAAGGGCAGAGCAGAAAACCCGGGATGACAGATCCATCTCGAGGCGAGAGAAAGATGCAAGGAAAAGGGGACGCATCTGAGTAAGTTTTGGCTTTGATAGAGCTGTTGAAAACTTTTGGCACTCTGACTTTTCCCCTCCATTCAGTCCCTGTAATGGCTGCCGTTTTGGATTTAGTCAGCAGGCACAGAGTCGGCCAGAGATGCTCACTCTGATCTGCCTCACACACACAGTTGCGGGGATGGGAGAAGGGCTTCAGAATGAGATGCAGTGACACAGTGCGTTTCCACAGCACCGCTCTCCTCTAGGACACTGCTGGCTCCAATGACTTCCATTATATATATCCTACTGCGACTAAAATGCTGATTTGTGAGAGTGATTGTGAGCGATTAGTGCTCTAATTTTGTTTTTGTCCACACATGAACATAATAGTGCATGAGTCTTGAGATTAATGGCACTGTTGTAGTACCAATGGGATCTGAAAGATGTGGAGGTTTTCCATGCTTGTTGAATTTTACAGAATTGATGAAGCATTAAAAGGCACTTGGAGAGGAGACCCATGGGGCTGATTGTTTTGTGCATTCTGGTTATGAGCATGTTAAGACCTTCTGAGGCATTAATGTAATAAAATCACCAGAGACTGGAGACCAAAACCTCATATTGGTAACATAGCCTGGACCATTACTGGATGAATAATCCAGGCTGTTTACCACATGACAGCCTGTGACTTTCATTCAATGTTCATACACCCTTCACCCTGCATAGCAAATGACATATAGGACAGCACATTCAAAACACGTTCCATTTCGTTAGTGGTGAAAACAATAAATGTTAAAGGGACCTTCATTTATTTCTTCAAACACATTTTGTTTCAATGATCCAGAGCAGGTGCATCATTTTTGAATTTGGTGTTCAGCTATTTGCTCGCTGTGTTTTAACCCTCTGAGTTTTGCATTACATGGATGTGAAGACAAGGGGAAGAAGTTGCCAGTTGGAGATTTGTTTCTTTTAGTAGTAGTTAGAACTTAGTTAGCTTTATATTTAGTTTTTGTCCCAAGCGATCGCCGCAACCTGTCCAAGTTCTTCCAAATACTGCCATCCAGGTCCAATTGTGTTCAAATGTTAAACATAATTTATAACAAGGTTATAACTGAGGGCTCTCTGAATTTGTCACCAGCAGGGCAATGCTGGAAAATCTCTCCAATCATTTCAATTTGCGGCTAGCAGAGGAAGGTGGGGAGTCATGAGAGAAGCCCTCAGCAGTTAGTGTGGGTGGAGTTTGATGTGCTGTTAGGTGGTTAGATTCTGCTTAGAAGTTTCTTAGCTTTACGCTCTAGCCGCTTCCTTATCAAAGCAACAAACAGCTTTAACCCTTTGAGCTCAGAAATGTCCGCTAAACCCCTCATCATCTAGACTAATATGTCATATGCAAAAGGAATCTTAGAAATGGTCTTTCAAAACCACTTTGCCTCTTCAGTCCATGACGTGTGTATGACATTCCTTCTAATGGATCCAATCAATCTAACAAATAAGTGACCTTGAACATTTTCCTGAAAATGTACCCTGATCAAAGCCGTCACTTGAGGTTTGATGGGGATTATTTGTTTATTTCGTCTTCCTACTTTCTCCCAATGCTCTCATCTAAATGATTGGGTACAGACTAATTTCAAACTATAGAAGAAAGAGAATAATACATTCAGTTTCAAGCTCATTCTCTTTAGAGTTTTATAGCATGCAAAAATCATTTTATAAGTGGGTAAGTCATTTTTTATTGATCCAGTTTTTTCATTCAACTTTCATCTCCCAAGCCTTTTTAATTCTGATTTGTGTCCTAACTACCCTCAGCAGAAGAGCATTCCCAGACGCACCAAAGGAGAGCAGAAAAGTCAGTTTATAGGAGCTGGAGATGAATGCAAGGATTGTTTTGTTTCCATGAAATAAATATGCAAGCGTTTCATTTATCTTGTTTGTCTGTCGCATGAATACTTCATTTTGCTCTCGGAGACAAATCTCATCTTCTGAATTCATCCTGCATGTGTTATCATCACAATAAAGGATTCAAAGGGGCCCCTAAAGCTAATTGGCTAATGCTTGAAACTCTTAATTTGTGATAATCTAAATACATCTCTTATGGCAAATAGAAAAGATAATGCAAACTTTACCGTAAAGACTGGGTAAAGAGCTTTGGACATTCTAATAATCTACACCATCCATTTATATAAATTCTCATCCCAATACTGTGGGTTTTATTCTGCTAAATGGTACTGTATGTATGTGCTCTTGTTACCATCTTTTTGAAACTACCAGACTGCACAATATACACAGAAGAGCATGAGAAACGTCTGCTATGCTTTTACTGCAACACTTAGCTCCATTTAGCTGTCTCTCTGATTCATTTTATGTCTCTCTTTTTTAAGAATCAACCACCTTCAGCAGCACAAACACACGGCACAAGACAAAGAGGTTGGGACATTCGGCACTCAAAGGGTTAAAGAGTCATCACTTTGACGGGACCACATTTGACCCTTATGGCACTAGTTATACATCATGCTGGGCAGAAAATGGCGCCCCCCACATGCTGCAATGAATGTAGACTGATTGCTGAACAAAAGCTTCAACAGTCCCTTTAACTTTTAGTGACTTTCATGGGGGATTCTTTTTTCTTGAAAATGCAGTAATAAAGTATTCTTTTTGTTTTCATGAATGATTAAATATAGTCAATGCAAATTCACAGTCAGCCAACAAAAGACACAGGAAAGAAGCAAACGGAATCCATAGGCTATTTACATGTGGTCAGGTTATTAGGGGGTTATGTCGGGTTATTTGGGGGTTAATTCTCTGAAGAGATGCAGCCCCAGTTTAAGGTGTTTGGATATGGTCCCCTGGATATATGCATACCAATGCTAGAGAATGATGTTATTACTGAAAACTATATACTGGAATTTTTTTGAAATGCCAATTAAAGCACAGTGGACACAAGCTAGGGTGCAAAATGATGGTAAATATGTGATCGAAAACAAAATGTCTTCCAACAATGCCTGATTTCCAGGTTGGTTTTCAGGTACCAATTGAGATAAGGAGTTATGAGTTATGATATATCAGCCAATTATTATTAGGCATGTTAAATCTGCGGTGGATTACAGGGGACCTACAGTTCTGTTAAAGAGCCAAACCACATTCACCCCTGTTGTGTGGCACTGCACCTCCTCCAGAGTGGTGGTTAACGGTAGGTTAGGCGGTTAGATCATTAGTGGAGTTAAAGGGATTTTATTACCTTTGTCGAGTAGCCACTCGTCAACTACCCGACCGAGTCGGTATGGGATTCTTTGTCTAGCAATAGCCAGGCGCTCATTATCAAAGTTCCCTTTAAGAAATTTGGAGAAGACAAATTAAGAGAGGTTACAAAAAAATCTGGAAGTTGAAAGGTTAGAGGTTAGAAGGGCAACATGGCAAATGTTTAGCAAGTTATGTACTTTAAATCAGCTTTAGTTAGGACAGGAAGAACTTGAGGATGTGTTTTTGGGCTGGTTTGTTTGGTTAGACAAGTTAACAGCATTCAAGTTACCTTGAGTTTAAGTGTTTTTTAATGTACTAACAAGTTAAACAGATTTATGAATTATTTAGATATAGTATGATTACAGTTAGTGCTAACTTATGATAGCTATCCGCAAAGTGAATGCACTTTAGAAATGCATTAGCAGTAATAAAGTAAATTAAGCTAGAATCACACACAGAACCAGCAATTGAACAACAGAATGACTACATTGTGAAAGAATAAAGCAGAGAAAAAAGACATCTCAATTTCAGCAATAAACCATTGTTAATTCACATGAGCATGAGATAATCACACAGTAGTAACACATGTCATGGTTGTTTCAAGGAAGACATATTTTAGTTCCCATTGCACACAGAGAGTTTCTGATTAGAAAATCACCACCTCCCAAATCCGACAACAGGATGGCATTCTGCCCGTGGAGCATCACTTCACTTTGAATCCAACTATTCTACTTCAACTAAAGCGAAAAGGATTTAGTGAAACTGTCAGCACTCTGTTTTTCTCAGGATTTTTTTCCTTCTGCATTAATTGAGCACTTCTCAGTGGCACTTGGCAATTAGCATCACTTCATCAGCATGTCAAAGAAGTTTCATCACCGTTGTGCAAACTTATTATCCCTCACTTCACTTCAATCAACCTCGGGGTCATGCTGCGTACGTCTCCAACACTGTCAATAGAGATGGAGGTAGAATTAGGGGAGATGAGGGCTGATGGTGGCCAGGCTGGGGGTTTGATGAAGTCTAATGTGGTGGCAATGTCAGTGGCTTAATTAGTAGTTATTGTCTATGTCAAATGGCAATCTTCGCAGATTATAGGCTCAAAATCAGAGGGCTATGCTAGCACAGTGATTCCAAAAGATGGGGTCAGGGAATCCCCAGGCGTCCTTGAGGAGGGACAAAGTTCTGTAGGGTTCCCAGAAAATGAGGAACATGCTATTCTCACTATGATTTACTGGAAATGATCCAATTTATAACATGAGTAAGAAATTGAATCAAAAATGTGTCACTTGCTTCAACTCTAAGGGTGTGTTCACACCAAGCAGCCTATGTTTAAAGTGTACTTAATCACCCCCCACTACCCCAAGAACCACAGAAAAGTCAAGCTGCTTATGAGTCCAAGTAACTGCTATTTGCTCCTGACTCTCTTGTAATTTGCCACTGTAAGCCAAAATGAACCAAATACGTAATTGCAGTGAAACAGGATTTTGCCCTAAATCAACAGTGACCATCTTAAAAATCCCTGAAAAAACAATATGAGCATTTTTGGGCCAGAGTATGAGTCTGCTTTGGAGGTTTGTTCCATGAAATGTTGGAGAGCCATTGGAAAACGCTGATGAAATTGACTACAGAGAGACAAGTTAAAGACTGAAGGAGAGTTTGGGACCAAAATCTAAACAGTGAACAGAATCCTAACTAGTACACTTTGATTTTGCTCCCCCCACTGCGTTGCTGCAGTGATCCAAAATAGACCACCTCTCAGTTCTGCAGTACCTACTTCCACTCCCCAGGGGTCTCTCTACCCACGCCTGCCTGCACAATAATGGCTGAGGAGGTGTGTGTTTGTGTGTGTGTGTGTGTGTGTGTGTGTGTGTGTGTGTATGTTGTTTGTGCATGGGAAAGAGGACCACTGTGGAAAAAAAACAAGGAGAATGAACGGAGAAAGAAAGGCAAAGGAGGAAGACTGGAATGAATGATAGCTGGCAAATGGATGGAGAAGCATATAGAGGACAAGCAGGATGAACATGTGAGAGTAGGCGGTTCCAATGTATTATATGACTGACATTCATATGCTGCACCTGTAGTTCTCTGTGTTTATCTGGGTGAGAAGTGACTCACAGGAGCAGGTCATATACAGGAAGTGAGAGGTAGGAAATGAAGCAGTTAAATTGTTTGAGAATGTTTTGATCTTTCTACAATCTATAATTGCCAGTAATTATGTTTTTATTACCTCAATTCAATCAATAATACCTCAATTAACCCTAACAAGGGGTCTGAAAAATCTGAAAGGTGGAGCCATTTTTTTTTTCCAGATTGCAGCATGCATGTGTTCACATTGCACTTAAGCTTAGCTAGGTACTACTCTGCCTTCTGGAAAGGCAGTGCAGCAATTACAGTGCACCGCAAACGCACAACCCTGTTTTAGGGACGACACGGGCACTCTGCAGCAATCACTGAATTAGAGGAGGAGAGACAGATGCTGCTCGCAGCACACAGAGAGGAGAGGGAAAGATGGAGGGAAAATGAGAGGGGTGTGGTGGGGGTGGTTGTTGAGAAAAGGCAAAATGATAACACAGTGAAAGGAAATAGTGGGAGGGTAGTAGTCCTAAGTGAGATGAATCAATCCTGTGCGTACATGTTCTTCTCCTACTACTGCATTTGCTATGTTGACCACATATCCTGTCTCAATCGCCCTCCTCTTCTAACTGTCTTGTCTGAATCGACTTCCTGTAACTTAATCCTATGAAGGGTCCATTTTATCATCCAAATAATAATTGATAAGTATGAACTGGAGAGATGTAGTTCTCCCTCTAGTGGCAGCTGTTAGACACAATTCTCTGTGCCTCCTCTATGGAATGTCTCCTCCCTGTTTTGCTGCCATCACTCTTTCCTTAATCCCTTTCCTTGTCTTACTCACTTATTCATTCCTTCTTGCTTGCTTCTTTCCCTCTATCCAGTCTAGTATTCTTCTCTGCTTGGCCTTCCCTTGTTCTCAAACAATCATTCATCCGCGTTTCATTCTGTCCTTTTCTTACCCTCCTTCCAAAGTCAATTTTAATTTCTTTCTCCCCAGTTCCTTCCTTTATTCATCCCTTCCCCTCAAATTTCTTTCTTCCTTCTTTGCCTTTTCAACCTTCTGTTTCTTAGTTCCTTATTTGTTCTTCCCTTCATCCAAAGTCTCTTCCTTACTTCTTCCTTCCTCCTACATTTTTCTCACTTGCCCCCTTAAATCGGTCCTTTTGTTTTGTTTACCTCCACTTCCATTTTATCCCCCCATACTTCTTCATTGCCTGGTAACAGAGTGACTATATTCCTAGGTGATTAAATGTTGTACAGTGTGACACAGGCACTGCCATCCATTACTACACGCACACACACACACACACACAGTTTGACTAAGTGTATAGTGGAGAAATTAATAAATGCTAAGAGTGAAGTGTGTTTGTACGGTATGCAAATGTGTGTGTATTCTTTCCCTGGCGAACACGAGTGAGTGACAACATCCTTATCTACAACCAAAAAATGACAATCAACAAACAATGTTTTGTATATCTACTCAATGAAAATGGACAAGAGGAAGAAAACTGGGGACGTGATGGAAACCATGGAGAAAAGAATGTGACTATGAGTTTCATTTGACCTAAAATGTATGGAGCGCCACAGGAAAATAATGCCACAAAGTTCTGTTGGACAGGTATCTGCACTACACTGTCAGGAAAATCTGAACTCCTCCGTGTCCTGCTTGTTTGTTTGTATCTGTTTGCACTCGGATCCTTGGAGAAATAAGTCATTCAGAGTGAATCAGTGAAACTTTTCCCTGCTCGCTCTTCTCCCCACCAGCTGAAGCCTGCTCTGCATGACAATGGGGGAATAGATTAAACAGCTGGGCCCTTGTCTTCCCCTTCACCGCCATTATCGCACTCGCTCCGCTCCCAAGACTATTCCCTTTGCTTGATGTGAAAGATGGTGAAACAATGCTATCGGACCTGGCGCTTAAGGAAATCTGATATACAAAAGAGAGAAAAATAAACTAGCAAATCAAACAGTGGCTCAAAGTTGTTTAATAGCCAACCTTGACTAATGATAATGGACTAATCAGTGGCTACAGTATGTTTATATGTAGACTTACCTTTATTACCTTAAAGGGGCATTCCACTGATTTTACATTACTAGTCAAGGGGAGACATTCTCAGCTTTTGAAAACAGCCTTTGTGTAGTGTTTACTGTGGTTCTGAATGAGCTTTGTCAAGTCTGAGAAACTATCCCCTGATGATGTTGTAGTGATGCTATCAGGATTATCTCAGCTTGGGCTTGAGACAAAAAAACGTATAATCAAAAGCCCTTATTACAATCTTGGGGTGTTGGAGTTTGAAAGATGCCGCTTAGCAGTCAGGGAGTGTCTAATGAAAGATGCTCTATTGGTTGCATTTTGGGAATTATTATTATTATTATTATTATAGTCCCATATTAGGGACTAAAAGTCTATATCTTGGCCTCTCTTGCTTTGATTTCTTTTTTTACTTTTCTTCATGCCTCTGTAGTATTTGATGTACATGTAAACATCATGTCTCTTTCACAACAACCTGGGTGGAGTCTTATCCTGACTGTGAGAGACTTTGAAAAGGTACGTGGGGTAGCTTACTGACTCTGGGTTGTGATCATAGACTGTATATAAAGATGGACGACATGACAGCTCCCAAAACATCTGGATCACCCCCTGGTGGCTGGCTGCAGTATAGGTAATAAACCCAGCCTCCTCCATGTTAGCGGATGGGACATGGGCCAAACTGAAAAGTCATTTTAGGATCACTACTGCTCCAAATGATGTCACCAGCACAAGATGGCAGCGCCCGTATCCGGGATAGTTTGGCTTCATTTTTGTACAGTAGGAGGAAGTGGTGACGCGTCGTCCATCTTTATATACAGTCTGTGGTTGTGATGCATATAATAACATGGAATAATAACATAATAGAGGTATTATTCCTTTTACTGTTGGTTTACGTGTTATGTACTTATTTACAGCAGTCACAAGCCAGTTATTTTAGTGAAAACATGCCTTTAATAAATAAGTCTCTACATTTCAGAATTAATTAATTAGTTAATGATCTATTACAGCTGTAATTCTCCTATTCACAAGGCATACCGTCTAATTGGGTGACATATGGGCAAAAAGCTTTTGTATTCTGTTTAAAGGTGTATATAATAGCTTATCTTAAATAAAATATAAGCCAAGGTATGAGCCACAACCCAGCAGACTGTGTGCATGTAAACATCAGAGGCCGGTCCACACTTATCCACACTAGTCATGTATATTTGGCCAGCTAGCATGCCTGCGGCTCTGGACCCCCTGGCTCAGAATATCCACTCTGAAACACTGGTGGTATATCCACCCTGGAAGCCAGAAACCTGTCTGTCCTCCTGTTGCGCCCCATGTTTGGCGCCTGGAGCATCGGCTGGATTAACAGCCATGACGGGGTTCGTCCTGGGTAGGTATCACAGCTGCTGTGCTAGGGGCAGGGCAAGGGCACGCTGATTGACTGGCACCTCAGGGAGACGCAAAGCAAGGTGGAGGACGGGCAGGAGATCTGTGCGCCGTGCTTGGAGTGTAGAGTGTCTGTTTCTATGTCTGTTGTGGGGAGCTGGATTCTAATATGCTGTTAATCCAGCATATGTATCACACACTGTTCTGTCTCGCTCTCGGTCTCCTTCTGTATCAGTGCATATGTGTGCATATGAGTGTGTGTGGAGTCTCTCCAAGGAACCAACTGTATATCATGTAGCTCTGCAGGCAGCCAGATGCCCTTGTACAGGACACCCACATCGGAAATCCATCCACAAGAATGGAGATTACATTGGAGACGATTGGCCACCGGCCATCCCGCTCACCCTCCCTCTCACAGAACTCTCTCTCTGTCAAGCTAGCCCCATTCTGTTTTTCATTAGGTAACTTTAGATGGATTGCTCTAATATCCACTGGGTGTCTTGGAGCAGAAACCACTGCCCTATGCACTGTAACTACTAAATGCATCTCTGAAGAAATCTCCATCTTACCAAGTTTTTTTTTGTCTGTTATTAAGTCCTAAAAGTCAAGAGCAAAGAAAATCTGCCACTGCAATAAAACAGATATTTCAACCTGTTTCAGTCATTTTCTAGGGTGTCAGTATCTTGACAACAGAGAGAATAGGAAACATTGCTGCACCAAAATCATGAAAACTACACATGATTTTACTAAATTCTTGAAATAATCCTAGTGCACTGCCAGATTTGTTCACTTGTTTTAAAGGGCTCAAAAACTGATACAATTTACATGAAAAGATGACTTTTTGCAGTGTATTTTTTCTCCCTCAACCCTTTTAAGTCTACGATTGCAGGCAAGTTGTGTTTCTTCATGTGAAACGCTGGGGAAAAGAAAGCGATTTACCTACCCACCACCCCTTTGTTCAATATAAATACATCGCCCACCGCTCGTGTCAGCATGCATTTGAAACAGATGATATCTCACTGTTTTAACTACTTGCTCGTCTTTCATCTGTGCAGCAGCTATCAATCCAGTGTGCTCGTTTTCATTTCTTCCCCTCTCGCTTCTCGCATCGATAGGATTCTCACCACCTTTCATCTCGGCCACGGTGGATTTGTGCGAGTGTGGCTGACGGAGAAAACCCCCCCACTCATGTGGAAATCAAAGTTGTCACCTCTGTAATTACCTAAAGCAATCTTTTCCCTCTCCTGCTCCGCACTACTTAGCTGTGTCTCCCCCTCTCTCTCCTCATCATTACTTTCTTCACTAGATACCTTCCAACTGTGCAAGATCCAATCAGAAGAAGTCGCAGAGCGCCAGAGGCCCAATAAGAACCCACAGAAAGAGGGGGAACTGTCACCAGTGACAAGTGACTGAGCTGGATGACCTCAATTAACTCTTTCTGACTTTTTTGCTTTACTTTCCCGAATATAATAATGAGTAAAATAAAAATCCAAACTATGACAAATGTCAGTTATGCATCATATCAGATCAATGGCCTAAGAGGACTGGCAATTTTTTTGCTTGGGGGTGTTATTACACTGGAGTGTGACTTTAAAAACTCCACCTGTTAACGCCAATAACTATGAGAATTAATGAACAACATGTGTGTTAATTTAGCCAGTACAAATTAAAAAAATGATCACTGAGCTACTTCATGGCATTAGTGGTATCATTGAAGCAGTAAGCATTCAAATCATTTTCTTAAGTAAAAGCAGCAGCAAGACTGCATTCAAAAATTAGTATAAAGATAAGTAATAAGATGTAGTTCAAAAGCAAAAGTATTGTATTTTGCTTTTGATACTTCACTATTCATCATGCAGAATGGAGTTTTATACTCAGTTGCCAGTTTATTCCACCTTCTCAAATGTGTTTGCTACTTTTCTCTGTTTTAAAAAAAAATCACTTTAAACTGGATATCTTTGGGTTTCGGACAAGACATTGAAGGATTAGGCCCCCGAGAAATTCTATTGGATATGTTTCACTATTTTCATTTTAGAGAAAGAAATTAGATTAGGCAGATTAACTGTAAAAAAAAATGGGTAACTTTATATTATGATATATTGGATTAATGTTGTAAGAAAAATGTCATAGCTGATTGAAGTTGGGCTAAACTTGAAAACAAATGTAGTGGAGTAAAAAGTTAAATGTTTCTACCTTAAATGTAGAGGAGTATACTGTAAGTTAAAAGTAGCAACACTCAGGTCAAATTTTATTTTAATTTTTTACGTAAGTTTGAACATTTTATGCTCTTAAAACGGAAAACTACTCAAATCAAGTACAAGTACCCCAAAGTTGGGCTTCATTACAGAACTTAAGTACCACAGCTGCCTGGTATGTCGACTTCTGCAGGCTATAACGATAACTTGGTAGATGATTTGTACTTTGACCATACTGCCTGGTGCTGCTGCAACAGTGAATACTGTAATTACCTTAATGACAAAAAGCACTACAAGCTAAAAGATACTGTGTACAAAGGTGTTCTTACAATAAGACAGTAAAGATGGTTTCCTTCCAATCCTGACACAAGACCACACTGTGCTCTGTGCATCACCCCACACACTCATCTATCATCTTCTGCTCGGTGGACCATCAAAGTCACACAGCGCTGCTTGGATACTCCTTGCTTGGAGGCCCGAGTTAGTGAACTGAAATCTGGTCCACGCTCAGCTTAAGTCTATATGCCTCCAGCCATTTGTCTGACTGTGTTGTCTTGTATAGAGTGCACCCCTCTCCTGTCCTAATCCTGTTGCTTTCCCCTACTTTTAGCATTTTAACTGGCGCCGCTGAGTGTTTTCATATTTCTTTTGCAGATCTTCTGGGCTGCCCCAACCTCCCCTCCTCAAATTGTCGCTTTATCTTCCCTGCTTATTCACAGTTGGTTTTCTTCCTCTCTGAGTGTGGAGGTTGCAAAGACAAAGATGGATATCTAGAAACAGTGGAGACATAAAGGCGATGATGAAAAAGGGGTAGGAAGAAGAAAAGAGCGTAGCCAAGAGCTTTGTTGACCCCTTTTCTTAGACCATTTATCCGAGGAGTGAGAACATTTTAACAGCTCAGTCGGAAGAGCTGGATCTGACCTCGCTGGCACAAAGAGCCTCTCCTCCTCTGTGAATCCACATTCCTCTTCAACTCTTTTTCCTCTCTCTAATGGTCAGCCTTCACGCTGAATGGATCCACTAAATGCCTTACAGAATGAAAACAGGGAATGACAATGGCCCTCTCTTTGTACTTTCTCCATCTTTCCTCTTTCTTTTGCTGTCCTTGATTTATGATCTGTACTAAGTGGTGTGTTGGTCTACTTAAAATGAACACTGTCGTGTCTGAGTGCATTTCAAGTAGGAAGTAATTTTGTTACCAAGTAGCAAGTATGGTTTGTTATGAAATTTTTCCTGGCTCATGTGTGTGTGTGTGTGTGTGTGTGTGTGTGTGTGTGTGTGTGTGTGTGTGTGCGTGTGTATGCCTGCATGTGACGGGTGTGCACATGCTGTATCATACTGTACCGGCTATGTAATCTTCCCTGCTGTGATGCAATCCCATTTGTCAAGTGCCTATTATTCAGTAACATGCACAGCCTCATCCATCACAGGAGTGACAGCAGCCAGCTTCCAGCATGCATACTGGATCTCGTCGTCCTCTTTTTTCTACCCAACCTCTCCTTCTCTATTGCTCTTCCTCTCCTCTATCTCACCTGTCGTCAACCCCTCCACTCCTGCATTACCCCCCCCCTTCACTGTTGCTTTTCTCTTTCGAATTCTTCTCAACTGCAGCCCAGTCAGAAAACAAAGCAAAGTGACAGCTTTATAGTAGATCTACAGCCTGTAAATACTGGCAAGTGAGAAAGAAACAGTGAGTGTGGAAGAACAACAGCACACGCGGTGCGCTCTCATTGGTCATAATGACACAGTTATGAGGCAGCAAAATATGGTAATCTCAGCCAATACGCTGCAATGGTGATAATGTAACTACGGTTGTAAAATGCGTAATGATTATCCAAAGCTCGGGGGGCACCACAATGAAGTCCAAATGCCAAGTGTGGTATAAACCCAATGGAAATGGATGGAGTTTTCCAGAAGCTCCCCTTCTTACCGTAATGTCACAATTTACAGTGATGAATTACTATAATCACAAAAAAAGTTAATGTGAGGCGATTTGCAAAGAGAGAAGATGATGATGAGATGGAGTGTGAGACAAAGCAGAGAGACAGGTAGGCGTTCATGAAATGACACCTCCATACACACTCACAGGCGCACATATTCTGTCAAACTACGGTATATGTAGATACACGCACATACATACAAGCGCATAAAAGTGACCATATATGTATACATCTGTACATAAATAGCCACACAAATGCAAACACACACAAAACATGTGCAGACACACACCCAGACAACAGTATACTCAGACATACACACCCACACTCAAAAACACACACACCTCCCTTCACCACTAAGGAACATTTTCTCCCTTGAAGCCCTTCGTCTCCTACTCGGATTCTTTTGAAATCGGCTGGCCGACTTATAAGAGGGGGATTAATGCTGTAGCAGGCCCCCACTCTCTAAATCTGACCTCCCATCTGAGTGTCTGACCACCATGGTCAGTTAGGGGGTGGGGGGGGGAGGGGGGGGAGAGCTGGGAGAGAACAGCCCATAAAACAATAACATGGAGGCAAATACCACATGACAATCATGGGATTTGACTAATATGGGCTTTTTATAACGCACATTACTCAGTCAGATCACTGACTTTGTGACATTCTCCACTTGTGCTACTTTAATTCAAAACAGTGATGAGGCCGCTGTGTCCTGGCAGTGTGTTTATCTGAAAATAATACACACACTTTTGCCAATCAAAAATGAAATCAGAAATTCTTCAGGGCAACGGTATAAAATTGCAAATAAAGCATTGCAGACTAAACAATTAGCTACATCATATCTGCTACCTTTCTCACAGCAGATGACCAGTAAATAAAGGGAATTGGGTTTGAAATGGTACAATTGTAGTCCGTGTGGCACTGTTGCTAACGTCTGCCTTTTTATCTGTGGCCAGGTCGAGGTGCTCAGTGTGACACAGGGATGTTTTTATTGAGCCAGTATGCCATTTTTGGAATGTGGGAGGTGGGGTGGGCCAATAACTGTTGCTGCAGGACCCACCGGGGACACCTGACACACTGGATTAGCTGGCCGGGCGCTCCTCTGACACTTTTTGTCTGCTCTCTGTCCATCAAATGCATACACGCACACACACACAGGCACATGCAAAAAAAACAATGACACACACGACGCACTATGCCATGCGCGCAGATAGATGCGTGCACTTGTCGCACGTAGAATCAGACACGGACCAAAACACCCACAGACACACACTCCCTGAGGTCTACAAACATCACTTCGTGGGACATCAGGAGACGTGTTGCTTTGCCGTTGAATGTGCCTGACCTGTGACGACCATGTTTGTTGTCAACATCCTGTCTCTCCAAATCATCACCTTGCATTGGCCTTCTGTTTATAAGCCTGCTGCCAGCAAGCCCTGGCTGCAACAGAGGCTTCACATTGGAAAGCAATGCAAACACTTCTGAATCTAAGAAATATTTTGGACTGTAGCCCTAATTACTGTATAGTGTGTGTAAATATGTGTGTTTCAGAAAAAGATACAGGAAGATATCTGTGTTTCATGTGTGAGGTGACAGATTTACATTCTCTCTTTTATCCCTATCGTCCTTGTCCTTGCGGTCCTATGGGAACTTTTACATTTATTAGGTCATGGGCTACGAGAGGACTCTCTGTATGCACAAAGCGTTAGACAGGGCTCAAACTGCAATGGCATCCCAACAAGACTGCCTGATGTGGGTCACAACAGTTCCTTTGGAGAGAGAGATTTCACAGCAAACTGGACTTCCTTGTTTTGTTAGAGGAACCAGACACATTTGGCACCTGTAACACCTAACAGAATGCCCTATTGGAGGTATCTTTCATGACAACTTGGCTGGCTACATGGACATTTTAAGATTCAGTGTTCCACTGGGACAGCATGGCAATGATATTGCATAATATAAGCATCAAGGAAACGAAGTAGGTCTGAATATGTTAGAGTACAGAGTATTTTGTCCCCGTTTAGAGAATCATAAGATGTCTAAATCTCCAATCTGGGTCACAGGAACTTGATTCAACAAGGGAGCTCCCCCTATTTCTTTCTCCTCTCTACAAAATATAACCTCACTGTCTCTCTTTACACAGCTCCTGTCTCAGTTAGGAAGTCCCTCACTCAATCTTTCCCCTACGTATTCCTCCGCCCTTGCGAGCCTATGCCTCATCCGAGGTTTTGCTTTCCTAATGTGTAACATCTCTGTTTCCCCAGGACGCCGCCCCACCAGACAATGACGACTGGAACCTTCAAAGCGAGCGTCCAAAAATAATTTGGGTGTATCTAGCTCACATAAATGAATCAAAGCTATTCTACACACCAACCAAGTACCACCCCCTCTCCTTCATCGATTTCCTTTCCTTAGTCCCCATAACCTCCTAAAACTTCAGACGGGCTCCAACCCCCGGCAGACAAACACAAAACTCATGAAGTAAACTAACAAACAACAACAAAATAACACTCTTCAATCATAAATGCAGAGGAAAAGGAAAGAAATGTTTGACAAAGACAACAACAGTGGCAAGGAGGGCGGAAGGGAAGAGGAATAAAAAGAATATAATATGGGCTGTGCATTAATGTTTCTTGATGAAACAAAACAGATTTGGATGATGACACTCACTTGCCAATGTTAACAGGCTTCTCTGCTGTTATTTTTTGAGCGGTTAGAGCTATTGTTAGTTGAAGGCTCCTCTTTGGAGCGTTTGCTGTTGCGAAAAGGGCTGCATTTCCATCATAATAACAAGTGAAAAGACTGAACTGTCACAGGGCTCTTCCTCTTCTGGCTGTGATGCATGCCCCTCAGTCCGACCTCGCTGTGCTGACGGATGAGCGAGAGAATACACTTCTCTCAATGCCAAAACAAAACCTAAAAATATGGGATCACTGCTGTGACAGAGAATGTCACAGTCCCATTGCTCTATATGTCAACCAGAGTAAATATCATGGCCACATTAGCAGCACTCTCCCTGCTGTTTGAAACAATGACGATACATAGGACAGTGGTTTTAGACAATGGAGATGGAACACATTGACTTCAGTTGGGATGGAGATTTACAAGTCAGACAGCATCAGTGTAGAATAAAAACACTGGTGGACAAAATTGTTTAAAAATTTATAAATATACCAGACCTTTGAAGAACTTGTATTTTTGTATTCAGGTTATTAGTTTTCCGTGTGATCGTTAACACCCAACACTGGCAGGCAGTGGAGCCCGGCTTAGCCTGGTGTCTACCAAATGCAAACTCATGACGGGAACACGAAATGTCTTCCTTTGAACAACCATGAACAAAGGGGAAACACAATGGAGAGAGAAATTAAGTGAGAGCTTCTGTGTAACCAAAAATAGCCTCATAATTCAGGCCAAAATAGAATACCATGATTATGGTTAAACAATAAGAAATTAGCACACTCATCGGGTGTTTTGCCCTCGTTTAAAGTCTTTTTGTGTAATGATGTTGTGTCTGTGTTTATCTTCATCCGAGGCATGACTTATAAACACCTCCACATACTTTCCCAGTGTGAAATATCTTCCTTCTGTATCCTGCCCAATACCCGTACTCAGCGAACAAACCTGACTGGCATACTTACATTCCGCTGATCTCGATTCAATGCTTTCACAGTGCCAGGAGCTACAATGCTAGACTAACTACAGAGTGCTGGATGCTCTTAGATGGGAAATTGCTTGCCTCAGGAAGGCTGCTTGGCTCTCCCTGCCTTTTAGACCAGGACCTGACTTAATCACCTAGAATAATGCAGGCACGCTCTAAATATGAATGTCATGATAAATAAACCAGAGCCCTCACAGAATGTTCTATACAAATCACTTTTTGTGGCACATGGAAGGCTGAATTAATGAATGATATTTCTTTTCCAAAGCTCCTTTCTCTCTCCACTGTGTTACCCAGTTTATCTGAGAATTCAATACTATGAAAGTTCAAATCCAACATTGATAGCTCACTCCCTCCCTCAATCCCCAGATTGGGGCCCCTGGTCCTACCTGAGGGGAAACGTTCGATGACAGGCTGGTTGTCCACCTGTAGTGTGGCGTTGCCACCGCTGCGTGTGAATCGCACCACATGGTATTTGCCGTCGCTCACCATCACCGCGCTCTCCTCAATGGTTATGTCGTCCGTTCCCACGTTGAAAATCACGCCGATCTTTCCCCGTTCCTACAGACAGAGGACGATAGAGAACATTAGGAGAAGAATGCACCTACATACAGAAAACACAGAACTTCACAAGTGCACTTTGGACACGGTTCACATTTGTTATTCTTTTAAAGATCCCCTAAACTTGAATTTTTTGAATACCACCACTTCGGTCCAGACTGAAATATCGCAACAAATTGAGCATAGCATTAGTTCAGACAGGCCACAAAGTCAAGCTCAGCTCACGATCCCAGCTACATCCTGACTGAACTACTGGATGGATTGCCATGATATTTTCTACAGACATTCATGGTCCCCACAGGATGAATCCTACTGACATTGGTGGGCCTCTGACTTTCACTCCAGCGCCACCATGAGATAGAGATTTTTGGCTAGATGGATAACCATGAAATTTTGATGTTCATGTACACCTCAGGATGTTTTGTAATAAACTATCCAGACTTTTCATGGTCATCATCAGGTCAACAATACTTTGGGTTATGACCAAATACCTGCAAAACTAATGAAATTCTCATCAGCCTCAGCTGTACTTTGTGTTAAGTGCTAATTTGCAAATGCATGCCTTAGTACAACCTTGCAGAGCCACATGCGTGGCTGTAGACTCCAAGTCTTGTTTCCACTATGATAACCTTTTTGGTGTATTTGACACAAACCTAAAACTACATTTCAGGAGGTATATGAAACACTCTTTGTTACTGATGTCCCGTTTTTATCTTTATTGATACCTCATTTAGAGCTAGGTTCAAACTGGCATTGCATAATGGGGATCCTAATAAAAAAACAAGCAAATCATTGTGTCTGTCTGTGAATGCATTACACTGAAGCAATCGAATTGTCAACTAAGCAGTAGTGTTACACTTCCATGCTAATACACATGATAAGGTTGCTCCTTTGCTGTCCTATGGCGAAAATCAAAAGCTATTTTCCTTGAGTTATAAAAAAGGCCCTCACTGCCTGTAGTCTGATGTCACACACATTAGCCTGGTAAAGAACAGAGTACTTGTTGAGAACTCAGGCACCTTTAGTATTCATCAACCCGGTGACCCCCTCCCCTCTGCCATCTATTAGTGTTGACAGCCGCCCACTGCTTCGAGTTTATTACAGTGAACCGCCTACTCCGCTCTCATCTCCCGCCATCTCTCTCCTCTCCCTCTGTGGTTCCTGTCCTCAGTCCCAGGAAAGGTCAGAGTCATTTACAGAGTCACAGTCTGCCAGAGAGGCATAGAACAAGGGTGAGAGAGAGAGAAACAGACAGAGTACATACCAGACAGCACCACTACAGACAAAATCTCTGTCTGGCAGTAAACCTTCTGTTGTAGTTTGAAGTTTGTAGTCAAGCTCATTTGCACAGGGGGTCACTTTTGCACACAGCTATCTGCCCATTGCAGCAACAACTTCATTGATTCCATTATCTCATTAGTTATGTGCATTTATTTTGCTACCTTCTATATGCCGAGATATTCAGAGGTGAACGTGTGGCTTTTGCTCGCAGCGGTTTTAAATTATTCATGGATGATTAAGTATTTAAAAAAGGAAAATATAACACCCTAGTGTTAACAGAACTTAAAATAGCAAGTTAATTGAGTAAATAAGTGCAGAGGTTATACAGTAAGTTAATGAGCGGTATAATCACAGCCAAATTTATGTGCATCCTAACCACTCTTTGGTGCTGTATAAAGTGGTTACAGTATTCAGCCAAGGCCACAGTATTGCCATACACTGATGACAGCTGCAATTAGGGTATTAATTGAGCATGCTCAAATGGCAGGGCAAGTGGAAGTGCTGGTGGCCATGATTAATGCAGTAGAGAGATCAACGGAATATAAGACACAACAACACAATGAGAATAAACACGAAGAATCAACGTGGAAGCGCAACAGGAAACGGACACAGCTGAGCGCTCTCCTACATGAAGATCAGAACTAAGTTAGACCAGGATGAGTTTCTTAGAGTGGAGCTTGATGGACTGCTCAACAGATGATCTCATTCTGCAAAGAGTGTTGAATGTCTGAAATGGCAAAGTGCTTCCAGCTTCTTAGGCACTTAATCAATTGATGCATGTTATGGACTGACCCTCGCAGTCTTCCCGCTGCTCTCCCCACGCATGCAAAAATCCAATATTCTAAGACATGAATATGAATACTGTCGGAAAGCAATTAGCAAGGCACACGTGAATGAAAATTTAATCAAAGCTCTGACTATTGATACCTTTGAGATACTGTAGCAAGGAAACAAAATGGAGAGGGTGAGTGAAATGCTTTTGGATCGAACAGAAATGCCAGGATCATCTCTATTACAGCCCAGGCACTAGGAAGCTTAGAATAATCATAGCACCTTTGCCTGGAGAATTAATTCAATTTGCCAGGGCAAAGCAGAATGAATCCATGCTATTATGACTGAAAAGCAGAAGGGAGAGTGAATTTGAGTGATATTTACAGAGAGATTAGCATTTGTGTTCCGCAACATTAGGATTCTTCCCGGTGCTGAGGGAATGTATTGAGCCCATTACGGTGGGAGGCCGCTGGGAACCAGTGCTTTTTTAAAAATGATTTTAGTGTAGCGGTAATGACATTTTAATGGCCATTTCCCTTAAGCGAACATATCTCTGGAAACAGAAGGAAAAAAAAACTCTTTGAATGACTGGGAGCAGTGAAGCCTGCAACACTGAAATGAAGGGACTGGTAGGTAACTGACAATAAGCCCTGGCTGCTCTTTAAACACCACTTCTAAACTACTGCTTAGCAGCCCTTAATCTGCTGCAGCTGTCGGCTAATGTCAGAAGTAAGAATGTAACATTTTGTGCTCTTTTATCCAGAGGATAGCTCATCTTACTTTTCTTTCTGTCGGTCAGTCAGTGGTATAGGTAGGGGGTCCAATGATCTGATTAAAACCTCAAGTGCCTTCAACCAAAAACCAAAAGTTTTGGTTTTGTTGCATCGAGTTTCACCGAGAATGGTTTTATCTGATGAGAAAGGAAAGCTAGTTATAATTACTCAAGCACAAACTTGCTGTCCTTGACAAATATCTAAGATCTTGGTACAACAAAAAAGCTTTTCACACAACAATAAGTCGACAACAGGGTTAAGCTGCAAAAAAAAAAATGTTTGTGTAATCCTCTCATTTGTCTCTCCTTCCTTTTTCTCAAAGACAAAGAAAATTCGCTTTGGAATTCTGTGCAGCAGCCACAGACGAGAAAGGACTGTGCTGGAATATGGAGAGCGTTTCTGTCTGAAATATTTCAACATGACCTTGTGATGTGCAAGAGTGCATCGAGGTAAACGCTCCTGGCAAGAGCGGAATGAGAATAAGGCAGCGCCAGAACGAGGCTGCAGTTGGCGTGTGTGTATCAGGATTATCATGCAGCCTCAGAGAGCTCTCGCTAATCACGCCGGGCAGAAAAGGAGGAGGGAGCGGAGGAGGAGCAAGAGGCAGAGAGAAACACTGTGCGATAAAAGGACAGAGGGAACCTTGATGATCCTCCAGGGCCTCAAGGTGCTTTGAGATCAAAGCTCCTTTTGAAGATGTCAAGATCTCGCTCTCTCTTTGCGGCACACACTGGTAGTCAACTCAGAAGGGGAAAAATAGACAAAGGGGGAATGTGAATGCGTTTTTGAAGAATTAGTTTCTTGGTTTCATTTCTTTACAGACAGCTCAATCCTGATGCGCTTCTTCTATAAGACCCCCCGCAGCTTCATCTCTACACACATCTTCTTCTTGATCTATTTGTATTTCCTCAACGTCTTTCAGCATTTCTCTCTTAGATCTGATTCACGAGCGCCAAACAGGAAAATTAGAAAGAGAAAACAACAGAGATGCCACTGCTGGATGGACTGGAGGCTGGGTTCAGTAAGACTCTGACAGATGCAGTTGTTTAAATCACTCGAGGTATTTTGCATTTTGCTGTATCAACGCGCCTCAAAAAACAGTCCAGAAACGTTGCTGACCACTTCAGAAATTTGCTGATGCTGATGATTTGGTTTGACAGATTTCATAGTAATAGTCCCGTGGGGGATGGAAATGCAAACTATTCATCAGCCTCTTTCTCATTTCCCCAATAATGATCTATCACAGCCTATATCTGCTTGAGCCTAACTTGACATACCAGTGTAAGTATGCAGAGCTGCAGTATTTATTAGCTTATGAATAAGGCAGTGGAGCAGCGTGGACAGAGAAATGACTAATAAATAGATTTTTACTGCATGCCCAACAAAAAGCAATACATTTTTTACCCTCTTTTTCTACGGTCACACACACACACACACACATCTGACAGTTCCATGTGGTGTACGGCAGCTTAATATCTCATACAGTGTTACAGCTTGAGCAGGCATTTCATTTTATATGCCAGCTCTCTGCACTAATGTTAAATTTTATGTGCTATTTGCAGTTACGATTAATGATTGTGAGTATTTTCCTAATATATCCCACGGTCTTCAGCAACGGAGCCAGATATACCATCACACCACTGGGCGGTATTTTTTCTTCTATTTTCCAGTCCTCCTTGGAACAACAGAAAGTTCCTAGCACGTGGAAGGAATCTGTTGCAGTGCCAGTGGCAAAGGTTAAATCTCCTAAGGCACTGAATGATTATCGCCCTGTGGCCCTTAGATCCCTTGAACATACTGTCAAATCTGAAATTTTACTCACAGCGCATGGCATGTTGGATCCCTTACAGATTGCCTACAGGGCAATGAGGGGAGAGGAGGACGCTACAGCTACTCTGTTAAATCTTGTACTGAGGCACCTGGAGGGAAACAAGAACCATGCATGGTTGCTTTTCATTGACTTTTCTTCTGCTTTTAATTGTATTCAGCCACATGTTCTTGCACACAGGCTCTGATCTAATTTTAATATGGATTTTAGTATAGTATGTTGGCTCATCGATTTCTTAATGAACAGATCTCAGAGGGTCTGGGTTAATGCAACCCTGTCCAGTAAGCTCTCATGTTCCACTGGGTCCCCTCAGGGCTGTGTCAGAGTATCAGAGCAATCATGTATCAAGATTTGTTCTTAAGTGTGCAGATGAGCACCAAGCGTGATCAAGGGTGACCCAGTGGCAGCAGTGTGGCAATATGTATGTATTTGGGCACTGTCCTAGACGAGAGGCTTAAATTTTGATGCAAATACAGATGCTCCATGTAAAAAGGCAAATTGAAGTTTTCATGTGGACATGTCCCTGATGAAAATGTTTTATTCTTATTTTACTGAGTCTGGCCTGTCTTTTTTTTTAATGATTTGCTGGTTTGGCAGTCTTAGACTTAAAAACAGGAACAAACTGGAAAAAATGGTCAAGCTGTGCCGTAAGATTACTGCCGCTACCCTTAATGACTTTCAGCACCTGTCTGAAGGAAGGCACAGACTATTGTTTTGGACCCTCAACATCCTTTACATGTTGTGTTCCAGATGCTTCCATCAGGTTGGAGGTTTAGTCTCCCCAAAGGTAGCACTAATAGATGCAGATTGTCCATTGGTCCACCTGCTATTGGGTTTTTAAACAAATTATAACCCTGGATGTCATAGCGTCTCTCTTTCCTTTTTTTCCATCTTGGTGACAGTGTAGGAGATATGGATCTTGTGCTGTGTTTGTGTATGATGGATTGTATGTATTAGTGTTGGAATACTGTCTCTGAAGCAAATTGCCCCTCTGGGACATTAAAGTTTCACTCTACTCTATTCTACTCTACCATCATATGGTATCTCTACACCTCCCTTTTTAGGGTAATCAGCTTGTCAACATGTATGCATTATGCCTGCAAGAGGTGATCCACTGTGGCATCTGCTACAAGGAGAACAGTATAGAGGGGCTAATCTTCCACTCTGAAACTGCAGCGTTATGTAAGAAGCAATAGGCTGTTGCATAACATGTAGACTCCTCACTGACAAAATTACCCCCCCCCCCCGGTTCACTTAACGTGTTTAGAGTGTCCGTGACAGAAAGAGGAAAAGACTAAGGGCCAACAGTCATTCTGGAGCAGGAATACTGCTATCTAGTGCTCAGACTTCATGTCTTCCCTTCTCAACATTCACCTCAAGCTACACGTGTGTCGTTTCGATTTGGGCAGCAGGGAAAAAACAGGAAGGTGGTGTCAAAACAGTCATTTTGCAGAGAGCATATGCTTGGTTTCATTTACCACACCTTTTCTCTGTTTCTGCTCAGCCAACTCATTTGTATGTGTTTGCCGTGATCTCCAGCAGTCACCTTGAGAAAGTCGTCCCCCATCTTCTCATCTTAATAGCACTTTATCTCCCTTTCCCTCCCTCCTTCTGTCCCTCCCCCCCAACTCTTTCTTTTCTTTGCTTCTTCCAGTGACAGTGGTCAGGGCTATCTGTTCGTTCCTGCTCTGAAAACGACGTGCGCCCACTATGACGGAGAATCTGATCTCACTGAAAAATTGACGAGTTAGATAGATGTGTGTGTGTGTGTGTAAATGTGCGTGTGCGCGTCTGAATCTGACTCTCCCATCTGAGCATGACTCACGCTGGGCTTGCCCATTTGTCTCAGAGTACACACACATTGGCAGTGAGCCAAAAAACTACCAAGGGAAGCAACATTTATGCTAGAGAAGGAGGAGGGGGGGAATCAGCCAAAAGATCCTCTATAATCCTAATTATGTTGTCAGCTAGCACCAAAACTCTTCATTCACTCAGTGTCAGCCTCCAATCTCAAGCACCAGAAAAACAACACATATATGCTGAGTGGATTCCAGCATGATCTGCACCACTGAGACAGTTGATGGATGGTGTGCTTTAGCACAATGACCATCAGACCTGTAGGTTTGAATCCTGCCTGACCTACCCGTTCTCACTATGAACACACACACACTTATATGCAAACATGAGAACGTCCTTGAGCGAGGTTGCGCTGATTCCCGGCACACGCACCACAGCCTTGTTTACAAAGCTGCAGAGAGCTGATGAATACAGCTCACACACAGACACGGATTTGTGTATGCATTTTCCTAGTGGCTGGGATCCAACTGATTCAAAGCGTGAAGTGGTGTTGCTGTTTTGTGTCTGATGAACAATTCACATTGGCATTTGTGTGTATAAAGCATATGTTTACTTTACACTACTGTTGTGGCACGCTTGTAATAAAAAAATGTACGGTAGTAATAGCAATACGTGCCCTCGTAACACAGGTGGTGCTGGAAACTCAGGGATGTAGTGACCATTTGCCATTAGGTCATGTGACACAGCTAATAACCTTCATGATCTCAAAAGTAAGTACTGTCAAGATAATTTGCAATGGGTCAGTGGTACAAATTTGTGTTTGAAAGTTCATTAAAGTTGAAATCTGCATGAAAGCATCACACAGATTTGCTTTGAGCGAAACCACTGAGTGCAGCGTTTCCACTGAAATGAATTTATTTCAGTCTGAAAATTTGCTTAAACCTGCATTAATTAAGTTTGTGGCCACTTGAGGCAGGGCTAGAAGCTGTCAACACAACATTTCATCAAGTCCTCCAATCTATACAACCACATAAGTCATTTGTTCCTAACCTCTAATACGACCCACAAGAGCATTTTCTAAATTAGCACCCCTACCGGTGGCCAGAGATATGACTCCAAAAACGACAGAATAGGTTGTTTGCTGATGATTCCCAAAATGACATATATATATATATAGGCGTACCGGACCTTAGTTGTCATGGTAACAATAATAAACACATATTTAACGTAGTGAAGCGGTCGCAGTTTGGTCAGGTTTAGGCACCAAAACTACATGGTTAGGTTTAGGAAAAGATCATGGTTTGAGTTAAAATAAGTACCATAGTAAATTAAGATTAATAAATTACGTAACCTACGTCACGTTAAAATAAGTCAAGGTTGACATTAGGTGAAAGTCCTGTGTCGTTTGACTCATCCATCCATGCCGACTACCTCACCGGACTTCTGCCTTTGCTCCCATCATAATTACTACGGCCACTAGAGGTCCCCCTACATGCAAACGTAAATATGGGTTGTAACAAGCTGCTGCACAGATGACCTATACAGTTGTGTTTTTGGGGAGGACAGTCTTCAACATTTACGTGCTGTATTATCACCTTATTAAGTAGATAAGGTCAACATGTTAGGAAACTGTTGCCTATTTGCACATCGCACATTTGCAGTTAAATCCTATGTTCAATATTTTAGCTCTCTTTTGGCTCCCACCAACTCCTGAGGGAAATATCTGGCTTTTTAGCTGCTAAATGCTCCACTATGTTCACTAGCTAGTTGCTAACTTTGTCTATCAGCTGTTTGATGCTGGCCAGGGAGTGTACAGTTGGTTAATTAGAACTTTTTTGATAAAAACAGCTCCCTGCCAAAACAATGAGCTAAAAGATGCTAAAAGGCTTCATAGAGCTGACGGGAACTGCAGAGTTAGGTGAAAATTCTCTGTGGGCTCTTCAATACGTGCAACATCTTTCACATCCAAATAGTCATTAGATCCACTGTTCATATCAATATATTGATTAGAGCAGCTTTAATAAATGCTGGTTTGATCGAGCACTAAAGATAGCCAGTGACCAATGTTAGATGTTAGCTGTAACTTGGTAAGACTGGGAAGGCAACAAGTTCCACATCCACAAGGACACTTTGACAAGGCACAGTTCATTGCCACCTTGCCTGTGGGTTATACAAAAGCATCTCTAATCACTCTTCCACAAAGTGCACTCTGTGCTTTTTGTTCAGGCTTTTACAGTTAAGAAGTTCTTCCCTACAAAAGACATGAACTTGAAGCATCCATCAAGTGTTGTAAGTCTGCTTTTCACTGCCTTATCATAAGAAAAATGAATAAATCAGAGCGGTGATATGAAGGGAATATGCCACCTTAGCACTAAAATAGAATCATCGTTTACATCTCTGACTCTCCTTCTGCCAAGAGATGTGTTAAGAGTATATTTATCAAGACACACAAGTGAAAGCTGAACATTTCAAAGAGCAAAGAAGTTTCATGTCAAGGGCCTCTTCAAGTCGCTAACCAGAGATGGATGAAGCATGGAGGAGATAGAGATAGGATAAAGGCAGGATAAAGAAAGCACACGGGTTTTAGGAATAACAGAGAAGGGCAGGAAATAGTGGCGATACAATGATGTGATGAAAGAAACAGTAACAAGAAGTGGAGGTAAATATAAGGAGAAATGGTGAAAAAGAGGAGAATGATGGGAAGGGAGCCACGCCGCCGAAGCTGTGGGGTCATATTCCTTGAGGCAAAGCCAGAAAAGGATCACTGTTACTGAGGCGGTCGAGATCGATGTCCATCCGCCCACTCTTCATCCCTTTACCACTGACACTGGTAGATATTTGTCAGTTTGGGTGACTTAATATGGGACAAAGAGGCTTACAAGACCAATAAAGCTTCCCATCCATGTTGTTTTATCCTTTGCGTCTCTTCTTTTTGTATTCAATTATCCTTTGCCTTTACCAGCTCCACATAATCCTTCATCAATTCACTAAACACCAAGATATGGCAACGATCCCTGCATCTGCCACCAAACCTAATTAAACTTAAACTACCTCCTGAATGACATTTTATTAGTGTTATAAGAGTATTAGAAACTCAGTAAACTATCAGGATGCAGTGTTTCTTAATGCTGTTTAGTTTTGATATGACTTCCGTCAGTGTCTTTGCTAATTTGGTTCCTCACCTCTGATTCGCTGACAACATATCCTATTTTTTTTTGGCAATTTATATCGTAGATACTAATAAAGTGAAATCGAAATGGCAATTCAGTCATTGGATCCTGGCTGCCTGTTAGAACAATAAAAGCTTCGAAATCGATTTTTGACTTTCTTCAGCAAGGAATGGCTCTTGCCTCACCTTCAGATGTCCTTCATTATTATTTATCTCACTTTGGCTTTTACCTTTCCTTTGCCTTTTCTCCTTTTTCTCAATTTTCTAATCTGTCTGCACCCATCACCAGCTCTTTCACTCCCCAGAGGCTCATTACTGTGTTGACTGGAGTTGCTAACATGGGTTTGGTAGAATCCAATTGATCCACACACTCTTGTGAGTGATCTGAGAGAAAGAGTTGATACCCAGAGTGCTCTGTGGCTGATGGAGAAAGGTGCAACAACTCAAAAGAAAATAGGTTTGTAGATCATTCCTGCCTCGCAGCAAAAATCTAGTCAGCAAACTCTGAAATGAGATAGCGATAGATGAGTCCTTGAATATTGTGCTGAATCTGTCTTTTATTTCGTAGTTTTGTACAATAATAATCCTTTCTGACATTGTATGGGTTAATTCTGTGGTACAGTGTTAACTGTATGTCTTACTTGATGTTAGAATGAGGCCAAAACATGGCATGAATAAATTGTCACTGTGCTATTTATCCTAACTGAGACATAAAAACATTGTTTTGGAGATAAAGATAGAATGAAACAGTGGTAACATGCCCAGTGCCTGAATTGGACCAAAAAAGGTGCCAGTACCCAAATTCAGCAGTTGCATGACATGATAATCGCATGTGTCTTGGATATATTTATATTTATATGCATATCTTGGTAATAAATCCCACATCAAATGTATTTTTTTATGCATTTCATTACATACATTACACAGATGCCGTTACATGTTTTCCCACCTGTATTCCATGAAGACCCGCCCCTACTCTGCCTCTGATTGGCTCTGACCCTGACGTTTTTTTCTAATCTTAACCATCTCACTCCTCATGCCTAAACCTAACCAAACAAACCAACGAAGGCAATGAACACTAGCCAATTTGAGGCAGAGTAGGGCGGGTCTTCAAGACAATGCCGGTGGGAAAACAAATAAAGCATCACGCGGGTGTTTAGGGGTGTGTACCTAGCTTCATCAGGAGGTGGCAGCATGCAATAAGAAGTGACGGAACAAAAGAGACCTGCTCCAAAAGTGACCTGAGAACAGTCAGATCAGATTCTAAATAGACCTGGGGATAATTAGACCTGGTCCAAACTGTTGGTTGGATAAAAGAAGCAGTTTAAAGATGTCATTGGTTGCATCCGTAGTAGGGTCCTCAGTCACAAGGAACCGAGTGGACCCAGCACACTGTCATCTCAACCCTGTCTCCTAGAAATTATGTTTATATAGTACTAAATTATTTAACCTATTACCTATTGGTAACCTGTTCAGAGCCAATGTTTTTCTGAGTGAAGGTGCTACTAATTATATACCGCACCGCAGCGAGGTGGCCATTGTGGATTGCGGGCATACAGAGCACAGGGCTTTAACACCAAAGCCTGGGCCTCACATCCTGAGTAGAAAACTTTGGTGGAAAACAAATAAAACACATTGCTGATTTATTTCCAATTCAATTGTTTCCTCCCACTGCGACATCTGGGGTGGACATCATAAAACAACGGGTGTTAAGTTTCAGTTAGTATACTAACATTCAATCGCTCCATATTCAACAACCTTTGCAAACATAGAGTATACCTCTACTACTACTACTACTACTAGTAAGTTATTGTCTTTTTACTGTATGTTGCATTATGTTCATGAATTGTTGAATTAAAATGGGACGTAAATGTGAAACTATTTAAAAAACCTGTAGGGAATGAACACAAAAGATGAGCCAGTTTGGCTGAGCAAATAGTGTGAATTCTGTGTGAAAGAACAGTGCAGAGACGACTCCTCTGCTGCCTCTTTTCATCTACAGTTTGCACATTCAATTTGTCATGCCTGAGTATACACTGCAAGAAAAAGCTGAAATGGGAGATTACTTCTTTTTTGTCTTTCTCTTTTTGATGTTTTTACACTTCGACTGTGTGACTTTGTGTGTAGCTATGGGCAAGACACGTGTAGTAATGTTTGTTTTGGTGTGTGTGTATGTGGAGCAGCCCGTTCCTCTCTGTTGAGGTGAAGTGAGGCAGGCAGCTGGCCGAAATTGAAGGGAATGACTGTGACCTTCGGACAAAATCAAGAGCAAAGTGTTTTCTGTCTCTATTGTTTTCTCTGCTCTTCTCCACTTTCTGTCCTTGCGGCCTCATTTTCCTTCTCCTTCCATCTCTTTCTTTCGTCAGAACTGCAGAACAACCACAAAGAAAAAACAAGAGCGCGAATCTGTTTGCTTTTTTATTTCTTTCCCTCGCTTGGTTCCAAACCTCCTTCGATTGAAAACAGCAATGGTACATATTGTACAGTTTGTGGTTTGAACAGACTTAAACAGTGCACTTTTCCTGGCATGAAAAAGAAACGCTCTCTGAAAGTAAAAGCTGAAAAATAAGTGCCACACTGTGCTTCCATCAAAAGACTTGAAGCGGGGAGACATGTACCATAAAATGCAGCAGTATGAAAAGCTATACATAAGTCATCTATACAACACCTATACCCAAGTATGCTTTGATAGTAAAAATAGTTTCTTTTGATCTGGACCTCATACTGTTGGATGACTGCGCAGATTGAACTCCTACTTTCTCTTACTCTCTTTATCCTCTGCCATCATTCAATCTCTGTTCAGTTTCTCTTACCTGCTTTACCTGTTACCCTGATAGCTCTCTTACTGTTTCTCTCCCATTTATCCTTTCTCCCTCTCCCTGTTCTCTTTTTGCCTTTTAGTCTCTGTGGGCATGGCATGAGGTTGAAGCCCAGCAGAGAAGAACGGCTGCTGAGCACACAAGCTAATATTTGCCCTGCGCTAAACTGAGCAAACATGGATAAAGCGAACACAATCTCTTTCTCTGTCCCTGGTTGTCTGCCTTGTTGTCCTTTCATTCCCTTTCTGTCTTTCCCGCGCTGCTGTAGAGCTGACTGCTGGCTAACCAATGCACACACTGTGCACATGTTGTTTTCAAGCAAATCACTGGCTGAGGGATATGTCTGATACCATAATCCGCTGCTGGTGTATGTCTTTCTACATCAGTGTGTGTAGTTTATTAGGAACACCTGTGCAATCCAATCCAACAGGCCAGCAGTAAACCATACATTTGCACTTCTTGGTACATTAGGACTTTCCAGCAGTACTAAATGAATTATGTTCATACTGAATAATTCTGCACCTCACAAATTACATCCAATGCCAACAGTGCCAATGCAAGAAGTATCGTGCTCTTCACATAGCGAGGCAGTAAGTAAGAGTTTGAGGTCGAGGCCGTAACCATGATCTTTATCCCTAATCATACCATAGTTGCCATGGTCAAATATTGTAGAAAGAGAGAATTGTAGAAATTGCTAGCATTGAACGTAATTCGTATTTGAACGTAATTCAGAGTTTGCACAATTGTCCAATATCAATGTTTTTTTGTGTTTTTTTTGTTGTTACACTTTTTCTATTTGTTCGTAAAAACATAAAGCTAAAGTTTTGCAAAAGCTTTTATGCTTCGCTGAGGTGGAAAAAAGATGTGATCAAGGCTAATGGAACCTTGACATGCTGTCACTCACTGCTAGATGCCTCCACCCCACCAGAAAGACAGATGTAGATGTAGATGTAGATTCAATGCAAGTTCAGATATGGGCCCTTGTTGCATGTCACCCCCTCTTTATCACCATACTGTAGCTGATAAAAACACCGAAGGGTAAATGTGGATAAGAAGAGACAAATCCATTCATTAAAAAAGCACAAATCCCAATCTAATCGGGAAGCAGCAATAAAATGCCATGATGTATTGGAGTTGCTTGATTACTTGAGTCTTGTCACTTCCTCTGGAATATATTCACAGAAAGGTAACTGATGTGCCAGGAAAATAACTACTGTGTCACGCAGGTGTTGATTCAGTTTTGAGGATGTAGTTATTGGTGTTGCGGCATTAAATTGAAGGTGTTTCATATTTTCTGTCCCTAGCTGGACATACCTGGTAACTCATAACATGCTAATTCATAACATATTCAAGCATTCCAGGCCACCTTCCCCCCCTGAGCACCTCTATTGTTTGAGCCAGAACAACAACCAGAACAATAAATAGGCTACTAAGCAGCGGTTTCAGCACAGAACTAAACTGAAAGCTTGTTTGTGCTGAACAAACAACTGGGCTACACCTGAGGAACCAGACCATAAGTGTCAGATACACCAAATTGATTCAATAACCCAAACAAAGTGTATTTCACTTTTTGTGCATCATATTTGTGCAATTGAAAGTACACAAATACCCATTTTCTTCCTCACTTGGAGTTCCACAAGTTCCTTTGTTTTTTGGTAAAATGTACAAGTTTCGTCTGTGATGGTTCTTGCATTGTTCAACACTTGAAAAGTGAAAGTGGTGTTGCACGTTTGGACCTTTTTTTTCTGCATGACTAAACACTTCCAAATTATTTTAAAACCCAGCGTCTGAACCAGGAAATAATGATGATAACATTTAAGACTTTTAAGTCTTGTGCTGCGTGGGATTTACAAGTGACAGTACTTAAAAACAAGTGGAATTCCTTCACTACACTGCCTTTTCTAAGAGAAACATAACTCCTTACAAGCATGAATGACTTGTTAGGATGAACAATTTATGCAATGTTAATGATGGTTATAGAATGAATTTATAATAATGACTGTATAGTGTTTTGTGGTGTTTGCGTGTGTAATTCCCACTGCATATTCAAAATAATACTCAAACACTGCAGCTCAGATCAATAAAGACACAAGGCTGAATATTTCCTTTCATAGGTGGGAAATTTGATTTGCAGATAGGGATGGAAATAAACTATGTAAGTGAACCACTTTATAAAGTTAATTACTCTGATTTTGCAAAATGTTGCAAAAGGTAATTTGACAATGACATTAAAGAGATACTGTTGTACCCAACATTATTTTATGCAACCTGAAATGATGATTATTAATTACTGCTGTAGATTATTATGACGCCATTTAAATTATAGCTCCTGGATCAAAATAAATTGCTTGTTGAAATCTACAGAGGCATATGAAAATTCAATGAGCTACAAGAGTACTGAGATAGAGCTCAGTGCTACAGTCCATTATCTACCTGAGTAACAAGAAAAAAGTAAATTATATTAGTTCAAAGTTACCCTAATGACACTGATTGTACAATGCCAGCTATGGTGAGATTTTTTGATGTTAAATACACAAGCAAAGTTAACTGACCATTCACAGCTATCCATTAATTCTCTGCTACAGCTTAATGTCTATAAATTTCACAGATTACTGAAGAGAAAAACATTAGGGGGTAGACGCAGGTTTGCTGTGAACAAACAGTGCATTGTGTATTAAATAGAAGCTAATGAGCTCATATAAGTGCACACTGTAAAAATGAAACAACTGGCATAATATCATGCAGCAAACTGCAACAGATAATGAATAATTAAACGCATTAATTACTTTGATTTCTAACCTTTACCCTGTGGCTTGCTGGGGTGAGTGCTTTCATCATACATGATGTGGATGAAAAATGAACACTGTATTGTTGCAACCACTCTGACTAGAAGCACGCACGTTAATATTGTACCATACATGGCTCGCATCATATACCACTTTCGTGATTAGCGCATGATTATGGTGCACTATTGTGGTGAATGCCAAATCATTAAGGTGGTGTCTGTGATTGTTGTTTTTCAAAGGTAAATACAGCAGAACACAGTGCTAATGTTGGTTGTGACTGCGTGCAAGTGCTTAAACCC
>LKNJ01002402.1:14180-77615 GCA_002120245.1 Maccullochella peelii | reverse complement strand
CAATGTCACCTTTACTAAATATTTTAAACTACACAGACGACAAGATGACCATATTCTTCATATGTTTTTATCCTGTGTCATGCTTCCATTTTATGCACAACGTTTGAAAATGACATGTTTTATATGCTGTTTATAGTTTGATTTTTGTTTATTTTGTGTTGCTGCATGTCCATGTTTTACAATGGATTCAATCTGTGTGCGTTCATTTGGTTGGTTGGTTGGTTGGTTGTTGCTTTTTGGTGAATATGTGGAAAAATTGTGTTTTGGGTAGGTTGTTTTATGACAGAATGAAACCTAAAAAATTCACGAACAACTACATGCTAATGCAGGCGGAGGCTGGGGAGGTGGAGGGAGTTACATTTCTGAAAGCAGGCAGCAGTGTAACAGGTGCAGGGATGTAGAGCTCAGCGTTGTTGTATGCAGACTGAGTAGCAAGTGTTTATATGGATCGCCTATATTGTGAAAGAGAGGATATACTGTGTGGAACATGTGTGAACTACCCCAAGGCTCCATTTTTAGAACTTTAATTATTCATGCTCAAACAGAACTTCGTTTCTTTATTTGGCTTCTTCATTGTGTTCAGCTGCAAATGGCATTTAAAAATGATTAAAACGAGCTACATTTGGCTGCGTAAGCCCTGCAAAGACAAACAAATGAATGCAGATCAGTCCTCCTCCTTCACCACGAAATGAAAAACACTGGTGGTGTCACATGAAACTCAAGTGACTCATTAAAGCGGTTTTAAATGTCAACCGTCTCTCCCACTACCACTGCAGGGAGCCTCAGCACCACTCCGTCCCCTACCACTACTACGAGCCACGTGGTCCAGATGAGTGCGCCATGTACATTTCTCATGAGCGTGGCCGGCGGGGCAGCCACCACCGCTTCATCACAGAGAAGCGGGTCTTCGCCAAGTGGGCACAGACTTTTGACATCCACTTCTATCAGCCGGACTGGAGCCCCCCGCCTCTCCCAGCCAACCGGACGCTGGAGGGGCCGGTCACAGCTGCGCCCCTGGTACCCCAGAAGACGTGACCGGTGTTGGAGTTGAATGCTTTAGAGATCCATCTCAAAGACTGAGGATGGAACATTTGCACTGAGGGCTACTTGACCCTTAACAGAAAGGATAAAACATGAAGTAGGCAGGAAAAATAGTTACCACAGATGAAGACTGGGTCTTGTTGATCCTGCTCCAGCAGTGTGTTTTGTTTACTGAGGTGAACCAGTTCAAAGTTGTACATCCGTTTCTGAAAACCTTGTAAAGTGAGGTTACACAAGAAGGCAACATCATTACACAGTCCACTCAATACATGCATGCAGCGTCTTACTGTGGATCATCAGTCTTTGTGCATACGTGTTTGTGTGTGTGTGTGTGTGTGTGTGTGTGTGTGTGTGTGTGTGTGTGTGTGTGTGAGTGAGTGTGTATGCATGTTTACCAGAGGGATCACAGAGGATACAAACTTGAGTTTGGGCTCTCCACAAAGCCTCTGTTGGATGAAGGATCTATGCAGGATTCACTGCTTACAGTTGGCTGAAAGAAAAATACCATTACAATGGCTGTAATCTAACAATGTAGTGCTGGAGACGGTGTAAACTGAATACTAATAAATCCTGCAGCTTGAGTTCAATTTGGCTGTTTGAAAGTATGAATTATCACTGTTCAGATGTTATATTCTTCTGCGGTTATAGAGATTGTAGAGGTTAAGTTGGATTCTTTAGACCCCTGCAAGAAAGGCTCGAGCTCCTTCAAAGCAGATATAAATCACCCGTGGCTTTCATTTACACTGCCTTTCAGATGTGTGCATTGTAAGCTCACTAAAGTGTCACCCAAGTCCAACTTTGCAATGCAGCACTTCCTGGCTGAATTACAAGTGTGTGACGTGAACTTGGAGGTTTTATCTCATGCGTGTGCACCTCCTCGGCCCCCGTACGCATGTATCATAAGGCTACGTCGGCTCCTGTCACCAGTTAATAGCGCGATTTATATACCTACAAGCTGGATTTCCATGTAAATGCTATGTCACACAAGACAAGTGGGAGATTAAGATCGAGAGCAGGGATGCAGCAGTGGCATCCATCCTACTATATTCATCTGCCGCCGCTACCGTGAGGCTGAATCGCCTCGCAGGAGAATTACACCTCTTTTTTTTTTCTTTTTTTTTTTAAACTGATGAGTATGTGATCTGTCACTCTTCTCCTCTCGTGCTTCTTTTTGTGTTTTATGTGCACTCTCCTCTCATTTGTTGGAGTCTATACTACTTGTAGACTGGCCCTTCCCCTCTCTGAGATCCTCTATTTCCCCCTCCATGAATAAGATTCAGGTTTTCAGGTGGGAGAAAGTGATGAGACATGTGGTTATCCTAATGATACATCCTGGTGCTAAGTCCCTATTGATTTTGCCCTCATCTCTGTAATGTGATTAATGAGAGGAGAGGTGCTGTGGGTCAGATACGTAGGTGCTCACACAACTAGAACGTGTTTCACATCACTTTTCCTCGGTGGAGATGAGGATACGATTGCTTTTCACACATCACAAACAGTTGCAGGAGAAGTGCTACTGTAGGTCGCCTGGCTCTGAGTGCTGCTGCTGACTTGGTACTGTAGCAAAGACTAAGATATGTGTCTGTTTTCTAGAGATGTTGACTCACCTGTGAATAGATGTGCACAATGGTCTGTATTAGCAAAGTGATAAGCACCGGAGTGTTTCTGGTTTTTGCCTAATTAACTGAATCATAGTATGTTGTTTAGGGCTGCAACTACCGACTATTTTCATTTTAGATTTATTGTTTCGTCTATAAAATGTGAGAAAATAGTGAAAAACACCAATCACAAGTTCCCAAAGCCCAAGGTAATATTTTCAGATTGGTTGTTTTGTAAAAACAACAGTCCAAAACCTAAAGATATTCAATTTACAGTGATATAAAGCAGAGAAAAGCAGCACATCCTCACACACACCTTTGACAAGGGGGAATAATTGAAATGTTTGCTTCATAAATAAAAGGAATAGGTTGACATTTTGGGAAATATTATTATTCCCTTTCTTGCAGAGAGTCCGATACATCTCTCGTGTCTGTACAGTAAAAATGTAGCTGGAGCCAGCAGCCGGTTAGCTTAGCTTAGCATAAAGTGAAAACCGGAATGTAAAAAAAGACAATTCGCTGTTTTACCGGGGGTTGTGTGCCAGACCGTTTCTTGATTCCAGGAAATTCCTGGTCTCAGCCAAGAAATATTTTGGAACATAACCCCCCCCATAACATGCTGAATTGTCATTTTTACACTTAAATAAAACAAACAAGATATAACCAATTAATTAGTGAGCTTTAAAGGTGCTGGAAGGTGGATTTTGCTACCTTTGGACAGGGTGGAGGTAGCCGTTTTTCCCTGTTTCTGGTCCTTATGCTAAGCTAAGCTAACCGGCTGCCAACTCCAGCCACATGTTTACTGTACAAACATGACAGAGGCATCAATCTTCTCATCTCACTCTCAGCAAAAAAGTATTCCCAAAATATCAAAGTATTCCTTTAAACGATGAATCAATTGTTGCCAATTACTTATCTGTTGATCGACTAATTATTTCAGCACTGATGTTGTTAATCTGTTTTCTTTTCTTCTGTTTTTGCACATGATGGAAATGTATCATTCCACTCAATAAAATACTTTTTATCAGTAGTCCTGTATTCAGCAGTTTCTATATGTAACCGTGACAAAAATGGTAAAAATGTGAGAAATAAAATTTGAATATTACCTCTGTATTTGTGTGTAATAGCCCCGAGAAATGAAGATGAAACATGGAGGTGTTGTGGGAGGTTGGGAGGCCAGTGACTCACCTTCACCGTCCACTGCCGACAGCTGCCATTTTTACTTTTCAATCTCTCTCTTCCTTTCTGGTTGGGACATCAGGCTGTGTCATGCTGAAATAATAATGAAAGACAGGAAGAGCTACAAGGCCATTACTCCCCAGAGCTACAAACACATCCCTGACTGTCTTCATAAGTGAGTGCTGGAGCATTTGGGATTTTTTTTGTACTTAAAAATAGTACTGCTGCACCACCTGAGGGTAAAGCACATAGATCAAGGTAACATAAGATGATGAAGGAAAGTATTCAGCAGAGGGTCCTGGACACTTAAATTACTAGACAGTTGTGCCTTTACTAGATCAATAAAACGTACTTAATATGCATTTAGGATGATTGATGGCTCATTCTAAAGTATGATATCAAATTCTATTAACAGGGCTGATAAATAACAATGCTTTTATCTTTAGCCACTTCTAATACACACAAAAATATTAACAGTTACCACAATACTGGGGCTGCAACTAATAATTATTTTCATTATCAATTAATGTTTGTTTTTTTTATTAAATCGTTAAATTGTTGGTGTATAAACTGGATTTCTGCAGGGTTAACCAAGTTAAGACCTTTTGAATACCACACAGAATGCAATTTAATACCCATTTCACAATTACACCAGCCAGAGAAAACCAGTAACGTCCATCCATCCATCCATTATCTATACCACTTATCCTCAGAGGGTCGCGGGGGGGCTGGAGCCTGTCCCAGCTGACATTGGACAAGACGCGGGGTATACCCTGTACTGGTCGCCAGTCAATCACAGGGCTGACACATAAAGACAGACAAACATTCACACCTACGGGCAATTTAGAGTCATCAATTAACCTGCATGTCTTTGGATGGTGGGAGGAAGCCGGAGCCCGGAGAGAACCCACGCGGAGAACATGCACACTCCACACAGAAAGGCCCCAGCCGACCAGTGGGGCCGAACCGAGAACCCTCTTGCTGTGAGGCGACAGTGCTAACCACTGCACCACCGTGCCAGTAGCGGCCCATAATAGTTTATTATATCACATTTTTCAAAACTTTTAAGCAGTGTATAACTATAGTTTCTAATGATATAATTTTTTACATAAATGCGATCTGGACCCAGATAAGCGGCAAATAAATGGATGGATGGATAAACCAATTAAAAATGCTGATTACTAAAGTTAATTTAAGTTTTTGTGACATTTGCCCATTATGAGCCAAAGAGGTTCCTAGCTACTGTAGCTAGCAGTAGTGACAGTGTTTGCTACAGGTCTGATGGTGTTGACTGAAACGCCACATAAAGGATTTAACATCCTCCTGCACCACAATCACTACAATCCCACTCTTTTAGGTATATAATATCTCCAGACAGCCTGCAATCAGATACAAAAACATTTTATAACTAACATCACTACCTACGACAAGAATTGAGACTTTTGTATATTATATTTAAGACTTTTTAATACCTTCTTCTAAAGCCTTTTGTGAGAAAACTAAATTCAAGAACTGCAGATACCCTGAAATGTGAAAAAATGCCTTTCCAAATTTCCCACAGCCCAAGGTGATGTCTGAAAATGTCGTTTTGTTAGACCAACAACCTAAAAACCCAAAGATAGTCCATTTACAAAAACAAACATATAAAAGCAGAATATTTTAGCTGGAGCCAGCAAATGTTTTCTTGATACTAACTTGACTTAAGCCATTAGCAAAATTATCTGTTGATAGAATGATTACACGTGTTAGCACAATTCTATTTTCTAAATTAATGCCTAAAAACAAATCAGGAACTGAGTGTGAAAGTTCATTCTTGACCTCCAAGATAGTAGAAAAAGATAGTAAGTGGACCATGAGTTAAGATTTTTATGTCAAAATTAGGAACGGTCACATAATAGTTACATTGTATGGGCTTAAATGTGTTGCCATGTAAGTCAGTACATTAAAGATATTTAATCATTACTGACAAGACAATCTCAGCTCAGGGTCTATTTAGTAGCTGTTCTGGAGCTTTAAGTCGTATCACACAATCTTCCTCAGAAGATGGACGTTTTCCAAGTTGTCTGTTTTTCTGGACTTCTTGTTGAGACTGAAAGTTCATTCCTGACCTTGGAAACAGTAGTTGATAAAAAAAAAACCTATTTATTACCGTTACTAAAACTAGTCCTCAAGGCCAAAAATGAACTTTCAATCTCATAAGCTTGAATATTTATCACAGGATCTAACATACTAAAATTATTTTCTATGCTTACAATACAAATTTTGTTTGTATCAGCATTCGTTCATTTGAATTCTCTTTCCTTTCTTAGTTTATACAGTGTAAAATCAACTTTGCATAAATGAATGAATTTCAAACAATGCAATCTGCACAAGGAGGAGAATCTATCTATTACAGAGCTTTCTGTCTAAAGCAGCCATCACCAGTGTGAGACTTTCTCTCCTCTTCTTTATTTTTGTTTCCTTACTCAAAGTTTAAGAAAAAAGCTATGTTTAAACGTAAAAAATACAGTAAGCCAGCACCATTGAGCACGATTTATGCCACAGCTATTGTCGCAGATGAGGACGAAAATCTGTGACTTCTAAAATTACTATCATCATTCCTGGGAATGATTGACATTACAAAGGCTCACTGACAGGCAAGCATTTGGTAATCCAGAGTTTTCATGGAAATTAGGCAACCTGTCAGACAGACAGACAGAGACACACACACACACACACAGTCTCCAAAGAGCATGTGTGTGCTTGTGTTTGTTTGTGCGTAAATTATTAAATTTAGCAGGCGGCCACATGGGGCTAATGTTGACGCTGTTCCACTTTTAAAGGCAAAGAGTGTATGTGCGCGCGCTCACTGGTGAATACTGACTCTGTTCATTGTTTCAGCAACCTGTGTGACATATTCAGAGCATCCTGCCTGACTCTTCAGCCTGAAATCTGTCTGCCTCTTTGGAGACGGCTGCTCTAATATTGTCCTGTCACTGGTTTCTCCCCACCAAGTCAGGTGTGAAGGAAGACAGACACCGATCTTTATTAGCATAGGGAAATCATAGTGACAGAGGAGATGGGAGAGTACATCACCACGCTGAAAGGCTGAGTATATTCAATTCCATCTGCAAGTGCTGAAGTAGGAACGGGAGGTGCAGAGGAGATGGAGTCAATTTTGAAGTGGGTTTAAGGACAAACAAATCCATCTGAGATAGGGTGGCTTTAATTTTTATTGTATCTGCCACGAGCCTGGTACACACCGATTGCATGTGGCGGCTTGGATCCAATGGCTGCTCTGTCTTTTGAAATACAAGACTGGAACAGAAAGGAAACTACATTTAAACCCCCCCTGGATTGTTTGAAATGTTTCCAGTAAGAAAACAACAGAGCAGGTGTGTAAGTCAATTCAAGTGGGAACCAATTTCAAGGATGTCTTCAAGGGTTTGTAACAGTAAAAGCAGATCTTGTGTCTTTAAAACAGTATTGCAGAATAATTAAAGAAGCTCAATATCTTTAGAAAAAAGTAAATAAACAAAAACAGGCAGTTAAAGATGCAAATACATTCCTTTGTTTCAGTGTTTCATCTTTAATTGTGGTAACAAAATCCTGCCAATTGAGGAAATAAAATGAGCCTGCTCTCCATGAAAGGGGAATGAGATTACAGGAAATAAGAAACAGGGAGAAAAAAGGAAGAAGAAATAAGCGTCCCTTAAATTATGTATAAGAAAAGGTATTTCGTGGCTGATTCAGCAGCTGCCTTTCAATACATATGGTTCAATTTCCTACTCCATCTATTTTTCACTTCAGCCGCGAGGGAGAATGGCAGCGGGCACCCGATGGGTGGGTCCTCGCGCCAAGGAGCAAAGATAAACTACCGCAGGTTCAATCCATATGCTTTGAGCATCAGTCACTCTCCCCTAACAATGAGCCTAATGCAGAGAGGTTAGACATGGAGAGAAAGGAAGAGGGGGGAAAAAAGGAGGAAAACACGTCCCCGCACAGAGGAGATTCATTTGGGACGGCCGGCGGCTTACTAGGTTATCACTCACTTATCGCTGCTGTAGCACAAGACGTGGACGGGGGAAAGAGCTGTCCATCACCCAGAATACAATCAGCATAGTACATGGCTGGGGAGCTAATGGATGTTTCCACAGGGAGGGCAATTTGGTGAATGGGAGAGTGGATGGGTCCATCATGCGAGATGGGATTATGTGCGATTGTTATCCTTCACGAGCGTGATATGACGGTCAAGGGGTGTAATGTATATGGACAGGGGAGACATTAAATAGTAATCTCTCCACAGCCCACTCACAGCCAATCAGCCTGCCCTCGTCCCACATTTTCCTTTTGTGACTGAGCAGACTTTCTGAGTAGCACTTAAACAAAAAGGCTGCTGTTGAAATATGCAGTGTAGCGCACTCTCGAAAATAAATTAAATTCTTATCTGCAGACTCAATTCAGTGCATTTTTAACCAAATCAACGCAATTATGAAATGGCCCGACTAAACAGAAGTTTTGCCACAAAAAAAATATATATAAGTTGAAGTCCTTGTCAAAGAGAACACATAAAAACGTTAAAAATGGCCGTACTGTTAGTAGTAGTGGCAGAGTTGGGGCTTTGTATATCTGATGCATGCCTTTCAAGTATTTGTCCCTTCTCCCTTGTCACATCTGGAATAATACACAAGAGCAATTATCCAAAAGAAAAAGAAAAAAAGGCACCAATTGCATCACACAGTTTTTGGCCAAGCAGCTGTTGTGCCACAAAGCTCCTTTCCATTTCCAGGAAAATAAAACTGCACCTTCTCTCTAAGCTCCAGATCTGCAGCCTCATGTCTTCAGATATCCAGCGGGGTAAACGTCGAGGCCTCAGAAGATGTGTTTGAGATGCTTCATGCCGTACGTCTTGAAAAACACCAGGAGGATCAGAGTCCACAGGCCCAGGATGAAACCATCAGGAGGATGCCAGTCTTTCTGTTTTGGTTTCTGAGGGGAGGGGAGGGGGGGCGAGGCAAGGTAAGGTAAGGGGAGGTGGGGATGGGGGAGGAAAGCAGAGAGGAGAGAAGCGGGGATTGCAGGTCAGTAATAGTGTGTATATTTCTCCTGTTGAGGCCACCGCTGATTGTTCTGTCATTCACACAGGCAGGCAGGCGCAGAATCACATATACACTCACTTTATATCTTCACACACTTTATGTACACTATCTGCCGTCTCTCACACACAAACACAAAAGTTCACACAAAAAGCGGGTGGTAAAGCTCATCAGTACACCTCTCCTGTCTTGTGTTTGTCCCATTCACTGCCACATCATCACTTTGTGTATGATTATACTTTTAAATCTCCCTCGTATTAAACATGCATCTCACAAGGAGCACATTTATATGCTAATGCGGCAGCAATATTCTGCAGAGAGATGAGATTTAACCTCTAAAAAATCTTCCTAACTCCTCCGCCGGCGACAAAAAACTATAGATAGGCTGTGAGGACGCACTTAAGAGATTTCTGTTATCCCTCGCTACACAAGCTGCCATTACCCAGTCAAGAAATCACCAGTCAGAAAAGGCACCCACCCCCGTATGTTTTTTTTGATTCACTCTCACCGCTCTCATCAGCGTTGTTTTCAGCAGTAGCAGGAAGCAAATGACTGGTGGACATAGTGGAGCATCTTGACCCAGCTACTTTTTCCCAGGAGCTGGTTGATACCAAAAAGGATAGTAAAGATCCTACCGATCAACATGTGTCACTTATATATTCATGTGCCGAATATTAAAAAACCCCAAAAACTGTCAAGTAACGTAAGCTGACATCTAATGTCTGGTCACATTCGTACTCTAGTTATTTTTTAATCAGACAGTTTCAATTCAAATCATAATTTGGCCAATCTTAGGCCAATTTTATTTAAAGAAAGTTGTTGTGCAGCTATTTATGTTTAGACAACATTTTAGACATTTGGCTCTTATATCGGCACCATAATCAAAAGATTTCCCACGATACCCAGCCTTAGAATCACATTCATCAGCTGGACAGAAATAACAAAAATAAAACAAATAATATTGTCAACTAGAAAATCAGAAGTCCTCTACGCAGCAGTATAATTCAGTCAGGCGCTCGTTAAGGAAAAAATGTCTAAATAAATACCAAGAAGTTCTAAGTTGTTCCATAACTTTTTTTTTGGGTTGTCAGCTCTTTCTTCATTTGTGAATGATAATGTTGCTGTGTGTCTGCTGGGTGTCAGAAGCAGAGACTGTATGATTAGAAACCAATTTGCTAAGTGCAAGTTTATAAGCCAGGGGTGTCTGCATCTGTCTGCCAGTTGTAGAGTTTTTCTGGCCTATAATGGCCAAAAACGTATTAATGCAGCTTATGATACCGTACCCAAGTCTACCTCATTACGTTTTAGCACCCAACAGCACCCCGAAATTCCTTATTTTCCACCTAAATCAGTATATCAGACTTCAGTTGTGTTTCAGAACATCAATAGAAAGCTGGATGAAAACTTTAGGATTTGGAGGCAATGTTTAGGTACAATAGGCACTATAAAATATCCAGGGTATGTACCTTTAATTGTAGTGCATGCAAAGAATAATATTTCATCTAATCCTGATGACTGGTGCCGTTTCAGTGTTGAAACTGTCCAACTGCCTTGCAATTTATACGTAAATTGATCTGTACACTCAAGTTGACTTCTAATATTTTGCTGAATTTCCCTTTTTATGAGAGGTTGAGAACCGCTGAACTGGCATATGTACAGTGGACTCCTTTGCAGTACAAATAAGAGACTGGCACATACTGTACACCAAGCGCCAAATGCCAGAAAATGTGTCTCTGGCTGGTAAAATCTGGCTGAGACCGTGACATTTGAACACCTCAGTTATATTCAGTTTTTCCTGTTTCTCAAACTCTCTCCCTGCCGACCACCATACACTCTCTGTCCATCAGCCAATCAAATCAAAGCAAAACAATGGCTCTGTCTCAAACAGATTTGTTGGCTGACTGTAATGCTCCTGCTACACAAAGCAGCATTATTTCAGCTTGTGGAGAGGAGGTGATAACGAACTTGACCCCCTGAGTCTTAAAATAACTGATTCTATTCATGAAATAGCATTTAGAACAGGCATGATGATATGTTTCTTAGAATAATGAACAATAATAATTACTTTGGCTGGTGAACATTATTGTAATTTCTTATTAGTTTAACAGCTCTTGGTAAGTGAGGCGAAAAGTTAATTTCAGGAAATGACTGTGGCTGTGTACTCATGCCTCTGTGTACAGGGTACCGTCTATTCAAGGCTGTCTTTTCAATCCAAACTCCAGGTTACGTGACGACGCTGCCAACTTCTAATGTAGAAAGACTGAGGACAGCAGTAAAATTGGATGATGTCTGACTCCAAATTTATTTAACAGCTCAATCAAGTCAAATCAATAGAGCTCCACTGCCATCCAGAATGCTAAAGCAGAGACAGCGAGGCGTTTGCACAGCACACATCAGCACTGAGCTCCAGGCTAGCCATAGTGTTGGACAGAGCCAGGCAGATATTAGCTAGTATTTTCTCCTTATATTCATTTTTTATTGCCCAACAATGTCCGGCAATAACCACATATGAAATGGAATCAGACAAAACAAGAAGAGTGAAGTTGAATTCAGGCTTATTGAGGAGCTGTGGCACATCAATCATGTTGTAAAATTGGGCCAATCGTCCAGTCGGTCACAGGCACCTTTCCTACATACACTATATCTAGCGTCTGACAGAAACCAAGCTGCAGGTTATGTGGTGGAAAGAGCTCAGTGCTTCAGACAATCAGTGCGCAGCAGAGACAATGAAGCTCAAACTATAAAGGAATGTTTATAGTTCTTATTCAATAGCGTTTTTGTGAGAGCGAGAGAAACTACAGGAAAGATCCCAGACGACAGACATATTTTGTTCTCCTTTGTCTGACATCAGACTAGCAGACGTCAAAGTTGGTGTTTAGTCAAAAAATAGCCCTGTGTTAAAGGCCCTGAAAACCTATTTTCACAATCAGCTTCAAACTATGAATGATGGCAGCCAACATGAACACGCCATTTTCTGCCAAATTTGGAACATTTTCGGTTATTTCACACGAGAGATTTCCGTATTTGTTTCTGTGCTCTTCTCACTGGTTTGAAATGGGCGGGACTGAATTGTAAACACGTGATGTCACGTACTTCCATGCACCAATCAGGATTGAGCATGTCCTGAATCAGATTATGAGGACAGCTGTGGGTCTGTTTGCTCACGTTGGCAGGCCACTGTCAATCAAATCTGACAAAATCAAACCTACACAGTGCCAATTAAGTTATTAAACTCTAAATTGACACTTCAGGCTGATGCATGAAGCATGATGCATGCTCCAGTACTGGAGCTGAAGGCGTCGGAGCAGCAAACAGTAATGAGCAACACTGCTCTGCATCAGGCCGCCCTGCCTTCCATCACAGTTAGTTTTGTGGTTAGGTCATTTTGAGACAAGACTTGGTTTGTAAAAGTTTATATCCTGCGGTGCTATGTGTACAATAACACAGCTAAAAAAAAGTGCAGTGATTGACAAAATGGTAGTCAATTTGGGGGGCTTCTCGACTGATGATTTGAATCATCAACGTTTAGGGGGCAGCCCTAACTAAGGTCAGTAACTAACTTTAAATCTGAGTGTTGCTCACTTAGTTGTGGATACTTAATGTTATATAAGACTACTTAAATCGATATTTTTATATTAACAATATTTCAAATGACAATGTGAAAGGTGTCACTCGTAGTGATGAGCCCACAGAAAATTATAAGCTAAATCTTTACAGAGCTTTAAAGTGAGTTTCAGCTCATGATTTAGCTGTCCAGCCCACAGCTTTACTGTTTTGATGAACTCTCAACTGCTCTCATAAGTCATTTTCAGCCGCAGCAGACAGCTGTTCTCAGCAAAAAAAAAAAAAAAAGCTCTAAAACACACTGTACCTGCTCAGCACCAAACGGCAGTCTGACAAAGTCAGCAACTAGCTGGTGAACATAGTACAGCATTTAGCAGCTAAAGAGCCAGATAGTTCCCCTCAGGAGTTGGTAGAAACCAAAAACAGAGGTGGACACAAACACGACTCCAAACGAATGATAATGTTGCTCCGTAACTGCTGGATGCGTAAATAAGCAACTGTGTGATGTGTGATGATATGTCAATGTCCCCAAGTGGCTGAAAAAAAATCAGTCATGCAGGTTTAAGATTTGAGTAGTAGATCCATCAGTTTGAAGGCTTTTCAGATGCTAAAACACTCCACATAAAACAACTCTGTTATCAGCTGTCATGGTGACAATTAATTAATCGTCTATCTCCATGATTGTGAGGTAAACAGCAAAATTACGGCATTCATATTTTAGGATAGGATTGGCCAAAGCAGTGCGTTTCCGGATTACATCTCACCGTGTTGTGAAAAATGTTAAGCTAGGTTCAAACACTGGCCTCATTGAAATGAATGAGGAGGCTGCGACATTGGCTGCACAAAGCTGTCGAATTCTGGCTTATATCAAGCAAGGACAAATGTGTTCTGTATTCTGAGTAAATTCTACTCTATTCAAAATTTAAAAATAAGATGGCCAAAATCAACAACAACAACAACAACAACAACAACAACTATGTTGTTGGCAGGTGAAATTAATTGTTACCATGGAAACATGACTCTTAGCTCTAAGATAGCCTCGGGCGGCTAACAGTTTTGTTAAGTTAGTTGTTAAATTTGTGCGACAGTAACTTCCATTAGATCAGTATGAAACTAGACTCAACTAACTCAACAGACCTCCATTCTGAGGTGATCAGCAAAATTATTTATTGCCCACATCAATCAATAAAAAGCAGCCATGTTTGCAGATTGGCTTTGAGGCTCCAAATTTTTCGCTGACACCGCAAGCCGAATCCCTCACAGTCTCGCACGCTGGTCGATGGTGACCCGTCCGTTCTAGTTTAGCTGAAACAGAGGCATCTCCCCAAATCCCAGTTAAATTATACAGCATGCTTGAGTTGTCATACTTCATGTTTTCCGGTCAACGGGACACAGAGCTACGACAACAGTGATCTGTCCCGTCGAGACACTGACATAATCAGATGAATACTGACCTGACAGTTCAGATTGCCTTCGCACGGCCACTGATTTCAAACAGCACAAATGTGGTCAAGGTCATATATTCAATGTGTTTTGTTCCTGCTCTCACTACACTACATGCATCAGATCCGTGTTACATACCAAAATCTGAGTCTGGACACTTTCAGCTACAGCCTTGGTGAAAAGAGGCCAGCAGGAAGACAAGAAGAGGAGCTGAGGGTTAAACACCTGGAGGACGAGCCCGGACGGGGATGTTCATAAGAGACGACTGGGAGTGTGTGGCCATTGGGGCAGCTGACCTCTTTGACAACGGTATGCAGAGGTGAGCGTGGCTGTAACTCTGTGTCTGTGTGTGTGCATGTATATATGTGTGTGTAAGCGCAACCCCCTTGGGTAAGGAAGAGCAAAGGGAGATTGATCAACTGTGACAGGAAGCAACGTCAGCACAGTCGGCAGAGAGAGGAGCATATGTCAAGAGGGAAGAGGGGGGGAGACAATAGAAGAGAAGGAGGCAACATAAAGTCAGGGAGAAGAGGACGATAACTACACATTTTCACCAAATTCTATTTTATCAACTGGTTATTTTCACTATCAAATAATTTGTTTTGCTAGGTTTTTTTTGATTAACTGACTGACTGACTAACTAACTCATTCATTTAGTATATAAAATGTAGCTCGACCATATGTCCCATGTACACCTATACAATCTAATGCAATCCAGTACAACAGATCTGCAACAAAGTCTACCTTTACAAAGCTTAAACAGCTTATTTCAAAGCGTTTTTGTTAAAACTTACTGAGGTGTTTAATCAACTATATGCTTGTTACTGAGGTCATAGTCAGTGGTGATGAACTGGACTGTATTGTATTCAAATGGGTTTCTATGCTCCCCCTCATGTTTGTAAATGGGGTGAGTAAAACATTGGAAACACTTCTCAATATAATGCAGTTCAACACAACTACAACCTCAATAATAAACATGCAGTTAAATTAATACCTCTCTGACTGAGTCAATCAAAACTGAAGATAGAATTTGTGTCTGAGCTGTTGTATTGGATTGCATTAGATTTTACAGGTGTACCTAATAAAGTGGCCACTGAGTTTATGTAATGAGCGGGACACTTTTTTCAGTTGAAAAATACACTTGTCACTTCTCTCAGGTGGACAAACTATTTAATTCTTTCTAAATGCCATCAAACATATGAGTTCAGATCAGGAAACAGGTGCGCTTCTCCTGCACTGAACAAAGAAATGTCGAGTCAGGAGAAAAGTTGATGCTCTAGAGACAATTTTATTTACAATCGTATATCATATTTGTCAGCCCATTTATTGCACCTAAGTGATAATTTGCTGTTTTTGACCTGTCTTTTGGTCGCCTTTTGTTCTGCCATCAAACATCTTTGCCATTTCTGTGCTGACATTTCGACCTACATATACATCTATTCCCATATATCTGTAATAAGCCATTATCAGCTGACATATTGGCCCAGCCCATTTATTGCTCTAGTGATAAATGTGAAAATAATGAAAAATTCCAATGGCAAGTTTCCATAGACCAAGGTGACGTCTTCAAATTACTTATTTTCTCTGACCAGCAGTCCGATACCTTAACATATTCAATTTACAATTATATAAACTAGAGAAAAGCAGCAAATCCTCACATTTGTGAAGCTGGAACCAGCAAATGTTTTTTTTACTTTTGCTTGATAAATGACTTCAACAAATAATCGTGTTATCAAAATAGTTCATTTTCTGTCTGTCAACTAACTGCTTAAATGATTAATTGATACAGGCCTAAATTTAATAACTAATTTAATACCTACTATGAATAGCCTTGGATAGAAATCAAGGCCACGAAAAAGGGAAATAAGTCTGCCCTCAGACGTGTGTGAGGGTTTTTGACTTTGCAAAGAAAGAAAAAAACAAAACAATGAAAAGATGAAAATGCAGCTTCTTCAACAGACATGAGGGAGGCAGAGAAGAAAAATATTAGGCATGGAAATGAGAGAGGAGAGAAACAGCTGACAGACAGGAGCAGAAAAGAAGCGAGAGTTTGCCGACCTTCAGCGACAAAACCATTCACATCCCATTTCCAAGGACTTAGAACTCGACCTGCCTCCAATACACACGCTTTGTGTTGCGTATTCAATTCACAAGTAAAATCAATTAACGGCTTCCACCCTGATTGATTGGAGCTAATTAATATGGCCACGCAGGATGCTAATGGTCGTTGAGGGAGGTCTGAAACGCTTTGCCAAACACAAGCACTCCAAGGTCAAAACTGCAGCAAATTTATGTTGTGCAGAGTCGAATGACAGAACAGCAGCCATTGTGCACTGCCAGGACACTCCACTGCACTGCCTGGACATTTAAGCCCTCGGCAAGTGCTGGGACACTCAAAGTAGCAGTTGCATTATTCTCTCATAAAGCATGTTGTGCTTTTCTATTTGTAATTATTGAGCACTCGCAACACAGCAAAGCAAATTCTAATTGATATTTGATTAAACAGAAGAGCTTGTCGAAGAGGGTTTGGCCGGTGATCCACACAATCCTGACATCCATTATTGAAAAGTGTCAGTGTTGCAGGCTGAGTGAGAGAAGCGGGATTTTTGCGAGTTATGGGAGGGAGACAAAGCATTAATTTTCAGTGTTTCCATTTTCAATTCTCTGGAGCCATATGGTGTGGCGTCAAGCTGGCAAAAGAGCAAATAACAATTTGACGCCAGCGACCAGGACTCACAGCAGCGAGGGAGGAAAAAAGTAGAATACACAAGAGCGTTATTTCCAGAACTGAACATATTGTGATTAGGCGTTGGCAACGTGATGAAATGTGTGAGGTTGGGAAGAGAAGGTGGCAGAAAGAGGGGACTCACCCCGTCACCACTAGCAAGACAACTGCCAACGGTGACAGGGCTTTAATCAGTTCCTCACATACACACATCCATGTACACAATGAGGGGAAGTTTGTATAGAGACACCATACTGCACAGCCTTATATATCCACTGTCAGTCACTCTGATGACTTTTCTATTTACAAGCTGTCGCCTGGTCTACTGGCAAATGGAAAAATGTTTTTCTTAGAAGATAAACGCAGTGAGAAGATTTGTTTTTTGTTGGTGGCACTGAAATCAGCTACAGAGCACTTGGGAATATTTTAGACATCAAATCTTATGAGATTCAATCACATCTAGTTCTTCAGATGAAGGCATCTGATCAGCGACAACAAAGGCTGCTGCCTCTGTGGCATGAAAAACAAAGATATCTCAGAGGGTCCTGCGCACAATATGACAGCTAATCAAAAAGAGGAGAGCTGTCAATAGGCTTCATGGACATTGGTCATTCTGCTGCAGTGCAGATGGATTATGGTGAGGGGGGAGAGAGATGATTCAGTCTGTCAGGACTCCCATCTTCAACCCAGCAGGAGTGCTAGCCGATAATCAAAATCTCTGGCAGGGGTCATCGGGAAGACGAGCGTGTTTGTGCGTTGTACGTGTGGGTGCATTTAAAAAGAGTGGGGGGGTAAATAGAAAAACAACAAAGACAGAAAAAGATGTATAAACATGAATAGATGGGGGGAGGGGAACAAAAGAGAGAGTGTGCCAAGATATGAAGCCAAACGGCAGACGGCGGAGGCTTAATGGGGTGTGTTTGTGTGTGTGTGTGTGTGAGCGTGCAAACTTTCAATAGTGTGATTGCTTCTGTGTATAGAAATTACGGACACAGTTTATTGGGAATCTTATGTGAGCAGCAGACAGCAGATCTGAAACTGGCCCGCGTTTGCCAGGCTGTTGAGGTAATGCTCAGCGATCAATTTCCCAGAGTGTCGCTGGGTTTGGAGACCCCTCCTATATCCCATCACGATATTCAATAAGGGTGTGACAGGGCTCAGGGCCGTGGTCGGCTTCATTTCTCTGGGCCAACTGACCGTAACTCCATTGTTCACAGCAGTCGGTGCTGCTTCCAGCAGCGGGACCCGAGGATTTTTCAGATTTTTTTTTTTACCACTTATTCGGTTCAGCTGGTTCTGACCTTTGTTATCAACTATCAACACAAGTAGTTTTGTCTGTCATAGTGGAGACGAATATCAACTCCAACTCTACTGTAGTCACTGAAATCTGAACCAGGAGCTATTAAACGGATCAATCCTCGACAAATGATTGACAGTTTTATAATTTGATGCCTCTGTGTCTCCATACTAATCAAAAACAGCCGATGTGTCAGTTTACCTCTTTTTAATGGAAAACCCACAAAACAGCTGCTTTGACTCTAAAATCACTAGACCAGGTTTGCCACTTGTGTTTTAGCATTACAAGTGAGACAAACAATTGCTCAATAGTCACATGTTCCTCAGCGAAAACATCATATTAAATAGTGTTTTTTTTTTGTTTTTTTTTTAAACCATAATCCCTAGGAGGCATTAAAAGATGACATCCCATGAGGTTTAGACAGCATGCTTATGGCTAAGACTGGTGGAGTTCGGGTGGAATCAGCTCTGTGGTCCAAATTGTCCTTTTTATTGGCTTAGTAAAACATTGGATACTTCTGGTATGAGCATTACAGCATTTGTGTTTCTAGAATAACAAAATAATTTTAAATGAATGTACTTAAACTACTATAGACATGTTATCATCCTTATAAAGTTGATATGGCAAACAAGGTAGCGTCAAGCAAACGCGGAGTAACATCATTCATTTGGAGTTGTGTTTTTGTCCACTTGGCAAATGCAAGTCTGCTCTCCTTTGAGCTCTGTTTTGCTCTACAACAACTCCTGAGAATAATATCTGGCTCATAGCTGCTAAATGCTCCACTATGTTCACCAGCTAGTCTCTAACTTTGTCTGTCTGCCAAAAACAGGGTTTTTGCCTGCTACTGCTGAAAACAACGCTGATGAGAGCGGTGAGAGTGAATCAAAACATATAGTTGCAGCCTGAAAAAAAAACAACAATGAGCTGAAAAACACTAAAACACAAACCAGCTTTTGGGAACTGTAGAAGTGGGAGATAAGTAGTCATTTGATCCATTGTTAATATAAAAATATTGATTAGAGCAGCTTTAACTAACGAGGGTAGTGAATACAAGAGGGATCAGATGTTGGCTGATTTCATTTAGGATATGTAAAAGTATTATGCCATTTGATGCTTGTATTTTGGGTATGCTGGTATGATAAGTACATGTTACATAAGCAGGGGCTGGACACAATAACAGAAACGACTGTACAATAACATGCAAACCATTAAAAAAGCTCTGCAATAAAAACTACCTATATGTAGCTTTCAATATGACTTTTTTGTTGAAGCTGTAAAAGTGAAATCCAATACTGCTACAGCTTAAACAATTACTACAGCGTAAATAACACTTCTGATACAGTCTCAACAAAACTGATTACCATAAACTTCACATACTTACTACTTATTGAAGGGATATTGCATTGGATAATACTGTTGTAGATGGTCACGTTAATGTGTCCACTCACAGAAGTTTTAAGTGTGGGTTTCTCAGAGGCAGCTCAACCCCAAATGTAAGCAACACCAACGTCTGCTCTTGCCTGTGGCAAAGATTAATGTGACTTATTTACTTTTCGGAGGCACAAGTTGAAGTATAGAAATAGTATTTTTAAATAGGCACATAATGGAAAATCTTACAAGAACGGTACAGGACCCAAGACCGTCTATTTCGAATGCAGAGCACATGCTCTAAAGGTGCAATGAGGAGAAATAGGTGTTCATTTGTGAAGGTCAGCCCAACTGAAAGCCACAATTCATTTGGGAATGAGGTGAATGCACAATTCCTCGCCACAATCCTGCCTATCCATTCTGCTGGATTTCACGGTGGCCCCTCCACACTGAGACCAGGAGGCACTTGCATTTCACACTTAGAGCTGTCACCATGGAAACGACACAAAGAATCTGTTGGTGGATGTTGCACATAACTTCTGTGCTGTGTCCAAATTAAGGACGAGCGTGGACACACTTCGAATAACAAAAACATGAATAAATGGCTGCCTACGCAAAAGGCATAAAAAGATGACAAACATGAAAACTTGACATTAACAAATGGATGTTGAAAATGTTTGGATTATATCAACATGTGTTTTTTTTTTTTAGTGTCCCCTACCCTGGTGTAGGTATGTGTCTCTTACCTGATGGATGATCTCAGACACTGGCAGCTGGTCAACATAAGAGTACTTCTCTTTTTGCACCTCTCCATCCACAGCACTGAAACACAAAACAGCACTCTTTTGGCATTTACCTGAAGTAAGTAAATTGCACTTTGGAAACATTAGGCTTTTGTTATGTGGGACGCCATTAGTCAGTGATGAAGAAAAGCTGTCAGGAAGAGGAACAGACTCCAGTGTTTCTGTTGGCAGTCTGTGTGTAGCCGAGGTGTGTGTAATTGACAGATCTTTTCAGAGCCGAGTCAATGATATGCAGTGCAAATGAACCCATTTTTTCCTCTTGATAAATGGAAAAAAAATCCTGTGGAACCATAAGAGAGTCAAAATCATCTCGACAGTAATGGATGTGATCGGAAGGGATCCTGTGTATATCACTACAAAGGACAAGGCAAACAAAAAACAAATAAGAAACACAATTTTAAAGTTATTCTACACCTAAAATCTGTCTTTTGAGCAACCCACTCACCACCTTTTTACTATAACAATTTTAGAGGTGTTAGTAGAGCTTACTTTTGTATGCGTTTTCGAAGCAACTAACGGACTTTCAGAGTATGTGTTTTCTGAATCATTTCAGAAAAAGCACTCGGTTGGAAAATTTTGTATGTGTATCCTTGTATCCAAGGCCAGTACACAAGGATGAATAACCTGATGTGAGGACAAAACTCTGCTCAGTTTTCAAAGTGAAAGATGGACTCTTCTGGGCCTTTCATTCTTTTAGGAAAGCTGATCGTAAAACGTAAGTGAATTGTGGGTTAGGAATAAAGCCAGTTGCTCTTAGCTACAGCGACTTAATGTATATTAATGAAGTAAGTTGAGGTTCAGTGTCTTGCTCAAGGACACTGAAAAAGGTCACCACGTGGCAGTTGATGGATAGACATTAATTTATGTGAGACAAGATGTATTAAACCCCGTGACCTTCCAGGTACAGAACTGGTTATCCAGTCACAGGACTCTCCTGCTTCTATTGTTGTCCTAAAACTATTAAAAAAGCATTAACAAGACACATCATCACACTGGGTTACATGTTCTATTCTTACAGTGCCCATGTTGACTGTCCTGCTGCTGTAAATACACACTACAGCACCAAATCCACATCTGAGAATAGTATCCCAAACAGATACACAATTTACTCCTGTTTTATTTTTGCTAAACACTACAGTGCCCAGCTGTTTTAGGCTTTATTACGGAGCCTAAAAAGGAAACTTTAAAAAAAGAAACGTGCCACAGATATAAAGATTTCCGTCTTCAGTAAGAACAAATGGACTTGGGAATGAGATCAACAGACAGTCTGGAAAGTCAGAAAGTATTCAGAGGCAGACAAAACCATTGCTGACTTTAGTCTTTGCATGGGATTTGTGAACAGTAACAAAAATATAAAATATCACCTGCTGTACCCTTTAAAGTTATACTGGCATGTTTTTTTCTCATCAGCATAAATAAAAAATTGGCTTCGCACATGACGAGTACAATTCAGAAAAATGTCCCATTCTGGCTGATTTACTCTACTTGACCACAGCATCACTTTCTGGTGCTTTATTCAATGTTGGAAATCTTCGCCACTAAGTGACGAACTAAAACCACAACACTGTAAAAACACCAAAACCACCCTTAGTACTGTACTGGCTAAATTACTTCCACCTTCAAAAAAATCGAATTTGCCCTGAAGAACAAAATTGAGGAATTTAGTTAAATTTTCATTGCTTTTCTTGGAAGAAGTCCATACCTATTTGATTGAACTTTCTTAGATGATTGGTCTAGTGTGGCTACTAGCTATGTTTTTTTTCTGAATTTAATTTAATTCATGTATTTTTCTTTTGATTTTCTGTTTGTTTTGTCACCTTGTACACTCTTTAACTATGTGTTCTTGTAGGTTTACCATGTTTAGTTGAACTGGCTTTATATTATGGGCAACTGAAACATACAACTGTGTCAACTTTGTGAACACTAACAGAGCTTCAATAAAAACACATATGACTAAAGACATAAAATCAAGGAAACAAACCTGTCAAAATGACATTACAGCTAACAGTTAACACTTGTTAAACCTGTTGCAACTACCTGGATCCACCAACGCACCACAATTGCCACGGGCAGTTTTGAAACACTTGTATGCTTCCATGTTTGTCTTCTACATCACAGTCTGATACAGAGTCAGGAAGAAGAGTCTCAGCTAAAGGTCACTGTTGAGTGGAGGTACAACTGAGTGGCTATCTCTGGCTAATCAAAGAAAGTTCAGGTCAGACAGCTGCTGACAAAGTGGGCCATATCCCCCTGTGAACCACCATGGCTCTCTTCCAACCACTTGCTGTGTGAAGCAACCTGTTCTCCTTTTTCTCTTTGTGTCTTTCTTCTCTCTGAGCTACTTTTGCTCAACATTTTTCTCTCTGGCTTTTGCTCCCGTTGCCACTCCTTTCTTTGTTTTCCTGTCTTTATCACTTTCTATTCAACTCCATTTCTCTGACCCCTTCTCTCTTCTCACCACGTCCGTGCAGTAGGGCAGAAGTTGCTCTGACAGACAGGAAAAAAGACCGAAGAAAACAGGCCGGGCTGGCATGCAGGGAAAGATCTCCTGCTGAGCCCTTTATGTGCTCCAAGCTCTTTCTGCCACTGGAAACATGTCACTAAGCGCACCCCCTTTTCACTTAGCACAAGAGATGAGCTCTAATTCAATTCAAACCACTTTCCACTTTATTTTCCATAAAGAGATTTTTAGAGAGGATTTTTCAATCCACTCAGCTGATTCTAATGGATGTGACTGCCCCTCCCCACCTCCAGCTCTGGTATCAGTGATGTCTCCAGCTGCCATCTTTAGGTCAAACAAATTTCCTCTTAACATCTGCTCTGCTAATGGTCCAAGTAGTTTCTGTAGACTCTATCCAGCACTGCAGGTCACAAATTTGATTAAATTTACTTTTCAACTCAATTAGATATAAACTCAGCTTTAATTTAGATACTAATAAGAGACTAATAAGATACTTGATATTATCCTGGGAGCCTTGTAACCCGACAGGAAGCCATGTTTGGTCAATAAGCACCTATGGCTGGAAGTGAGTGACTACACAATGTCATTACATTGTTAAGCCTATGTATAATTGAGGAGGTCCATTAAAACGTCCTCTCCATCAAGTGCAATTCGCTTAATGGAAGAGCCTGTTCTGAGGAAAAACGTCCGTTTAGAAACGGGTGAGAAAAGAGAATAAGAGAGGGATGAGAGCAAGAGTGGAAAGCAAGCAAGAGAATGAGTAAGAGACCGGCATTCACACTTCAACACACATGTACCCATCTTCTCTAATATCCTCCTCCACTCGTCTGAGTGGCCGAATGAGCCGACAAAAGTGGATTAAAGCAGCACTATATTTAATAGCTTGTTTCAGAGGACATCTGTGACCTTTTCTCTGTGGTAACACACTACAACCCATTTTTAGCTCTTATGAAATGCTATTATTTAACTTTATCAGTGGTGTCCGGACAGGGGTCTCATAAACATCCTGTGTCTCTAAGTGATTGTTTTTTGAGATGATCCAGATGTGTTAGCAAAGGGTTTAACAACAAATCCAATTCACATGGGATTTATTTCTCTAAGAGAGGTGGGATGATTACTGTAAGTAGGTAGGCAACTAACAATTTTTTTCATTGCTGATAATCTGCTGATTATTTTCCCAATTAACTGATTGTGAAAAATGCCCATTATAATTACAGCCTAAGGCAACAAGTTGAAATGGCTTGTTTTATCCAACCAACAGAATCCTCACATTTGAGAAGCTGGAAGTCAGTAAATGTTTGGCATTTTGTCTTGAAAAATGTCTGACAGGATTAATCAATCATCAGAATAGTTGCTGGTTAATTTTCTATAGATTAACAAAGAGATTAATTTACTTATTATTTCGCAGCTACTAAGTGATTTTAATCTATTCCAAAGCACACGTTTGATGTTTTATCCCATCTCCAATTACCTACTGTATTTCTGGCACACTTTCTGGTCTTTCCCATAATTTAAATCCAGAGAGACACTTTGCGCTGTGTGTTTTTGTGCATAAAGCTGCATTTCCTGTTGTTGAATTTCAAAAACTGAAGCAGTAAGCAAGGACTTTTGCTAACCTGACAAATGCCAGCATGTTGACAACAACATTCAGGAAACTCACATGATGAAGGAAAAAAAAAAGCAAAGACAAAACATTACGAGAGCAAGACCCTGCAAGGTTATAAAATGGGCTATTTTCATTTCATTTTAGAGGTGATTCTGCCATGGCTAATCTGCCTTTATATAACTGTTATCATGTGTAGTGAGCTGCACATATTTAACACTGGCACCACTGTCACCTTGCAAACACCATTTCTTGGATTCTTCTTACCACACATCATAACATTAAATCACATTATTTGATAAGCATGATGAAAGTCATGGTTTTCCTGCAGAATATCCTTGTATACCAAACCTAAAACACTGTCCAGACCTATGAGAAGCAGCAGATATTTTATTACCCACCTCCCCATGCAATATTAATCTCGTCCAGCACTTAATGCCAACAACGCTCTGTAATGCGACATACAAAATGACAGAAAGTGTCATTAGCCTCCTTAATATCTTTGAACTTTCACAATAGCGTTTTCTATCATTCTTAAAAGTAGAAAGATGCTACCAGTGCTTTGCTGCATCAGTAAACTTAGCTCCATTAAACATCAAATGAATCAGGGGATTGCTGGTTTCTTACATCAGAATTGGAGATTAAACGTCTCTCTCTAGGACTGAATTAGGGCAACAGCCAGCTCGATAACACTGGCAGTGTGTTTCTGTGTTGCATTGGGGATCAACAGAAAAATGTGTTGGCCCCAATCAATAATAAAGTAATAGGGGAAGTTGTGCGCAATGACTAACTAGCCTGAGGCCAAAACAGCCAATGACTAAAATCAGTATGGCAATTGACTCTAATTACTAATTAGCAGCCAACCGCATTCGATTCTTTGACTATAATACCTCCCAGTGGTTCAATTAAATCCCATCTTAATGGAATTAATAGAAGTGGGGCAAGCATAATTGTGAATAAAGCTTTAATTTCCATCACATCTGTTTATAGAGCACCGCAATCTATTCTTTACCCACAGCCTAATGAGTCAGTATATGGAGGACTATTTGCATTTTGGTGCTTTAGCTGTGTGTTTCCTCAAACCCCTGGTGATTGTCCTTATTATGGGATTAGTGTGTCTGGGAACTGGCTAATATGAGAAGGCTAACAAAATGTCACCAGGCACAGAGGATGTTGAAGCAGATGACGTTTAAGACTTTGACAGTTCTCTACAGCCATCTAGTGGCCAAATGTATTTATCACAGGCACAACAACCTGATACAATGAAAGAACTACTAAATTTGACTTGGATGCATATTGTGAAGTTCACCACAGGGTGGCGCCATAGATAATCCATCAGAAACACTGCTGCTCACTCAATGCCACTTATGAAGAGTGACTGAATTATAGCCTGAGGCCAGACAAGGAAAATGCCCAATTATGATCTTCACTTAGCTGTGAAATAGAGCATTAAGTGCCGATACTGATTATGAACAGCAGTAAATGTTATCTGAATGAGCTATATTATTACCTCAAACGATCATCTCATTAGTCAGCCTCACAATCAGGGCTTAAAACACATACAGGGTAGTCATAGCGACATCCACTGTGTGGTTGACTCTCCCAGAAACTGGCCACTCAACACATCATTTGCAGAGAAATCAATATCACTAATGGGAGATGTTCTAAATACAAATCAAAGACTATTTAGTTGGGAACCAAACATATAACGAATTTGGCCCGCAGCACTTCAATTAAAACAAAGAGAAGCTGACCTCCATTAAAGTTTTTACCTCCAGGTTGTCCCTAATCCACCTCAGAACTCACATCATTTTAGAGCTAACAGTAACACACATTTCCCCCAGGATTACTGTTGTTATTTGCATTGTAATGATATTTGCAGTGCATTATAATATCATTATATGTTTTTCCAGTTCTTCCCCGATATCGCATATTGTGTATTTGGGCTTATTAGCTAGTGTGAAGAGTAATCAATTAAAAAAAACTTCACTTCAAAGTGAAGGTTTTTAAAAGATATTTACAGGTAGAAAATGTTTGTCAAGCCTTGTTGAGAGATTGTTCCAGATGGCCTTTAGTAGTCAGGTGTTAACACACTGGAGAAGACACTTATTGGCTTATCAAAGGGTGTTTTTCTATGACACGTCTCATATAGAAACCTATGCACAGCTAAGCGTAACATACACTATTTCACCAATTTGGCTTTTCTTCAAAAAGCTGCTATTCACATTATAAATACTGTCATGTAAGAAAAAGACAAAAGAATGAAAGAAAGACAAATAAACTCAGCTTACCTCTGCTCCACCTGCTTGATGGGGTCGGTCAAGTTGATGGTTTCCATGGTGATCTCGACTTTGCGGACGCTACCAAAGAAATCTGTGATGAGGACACTTCCTGGATCCCTCAGAAACAGGTCAGTACGGTGGCCCGGAGTGGACACACACTGACTCTTGGGACATACTTTGAACTGGGGAAGCAGACAAAACATAAGCAGTGTATTAGAAATATGCAACTTAGTACAATAGACAGCACAAACAAAACCTAAACAAATATTATGTAAATACTGTAAATGTCTACTCATGGTGCTGTCAGGAGCTTAAGCTAAACGCATTAATTAAATGGTGTAGGTCACTTTTGCCAGTAGAGAGGGGAATTTAATACAGAGACAGTGTTTAAGAGTTTGTATCTCCTACTTTTCATACCACAGATAGCGAGCTGCAGCTAGTAGCCAGCTGCATCAAACATGGCATGCAGTGGGCGGTGTTAAAATATGTGACAGTGTGTGGAGAAGATTAAAGGTATGGAGCCTGACATTTGTGCATGTCATCGTCAATTACAAATCTTTCCGTGCCTGGTGTGGTACCACTTGTGGGTTAATCCTCTTAAGTGTGTGACTCATCAGTGTGTTGCCCGACGGAGCTCTCCATTTGAAAAGAAAAGAAAATCATTAAACCGAGGTGAACGTTATCGGTCAGCCAAACAGGACCTGAAAAACACAGGACTGGTGGAGGATTTAGCTGGAAAGGTGGAGGCAATTTCTGTTTCATCAAAGGGCAAGCCTTTGCAGACTGGATTAAAAAAAAGAAAACTTGGTGGGCTCCTCTGGGAAATCCATAGTATTGATCCTTAATTCCATCAAAATAGCACAAGTACAAAGAGTGCATCTTCAGAAAAAAGGAAAATTAGAAAGAATAATAAGCTTTAGTCAGAGTGCATTGATTGAGCTGGCAGAGTAAGGATTTGAGGTTTTGATTGTAACTCCTGGTGTGGCAGAGTAGGTGGTGGGGATGAGGAGTGGTCCCTGGGCCCAGTGGATCTCTGCAGGAGTGTAAAAGATGAAAAGGGAGGTGCTGCTGAGACCGAGCCATGGCCCGGAGCAGCATGTACTCACCATCACCACCGACATGAGTCAAAGGCCAACAACCTTAACACAGTATCAGACATTCTGCTTCAAGTGCAGAGTCCTGTGAGCCCTGTGTGACCTTCATCTGGCTCCTTTAGGACCAGAACCTTTATAACACTCGACAGAAGAGGAGGGCAGTGCAGAACACATACTGCCTCACTATTAAAAAAGGTACCAAACCCCAAATGCTTCCACAGGAACTGAGTCACTTTTAGTTAACAATTATCAGAATTGTTGTCTAGAAATTTAGTTTAGTCATTTGATTAATTGTTTAATCAAGTAACTGTTTCAGCACCATTGTATTCTCACTCCTTGGAAGTGAATAAAGGGGGAAACTGTAGCTTTAAGTAAATAATCAGAGAAAACAAGATAAGTTACATAAAGAAAACAAATTTATACAAAACAATGTGTTTATGTAAAACAGACATCTATTGCTTAAGTGTGTACATGCACACCTACATGACAAATAAAGTAGCAGAGTGCACAAACATTAACATCTTTAAGTGTGCATGGTACATTAGTGCTTAATCGATTAGTCAATCCAATTATCACACAGCAAAAATGTTTATGTCAGTGATATAACTTTGGTTCTGGACGACGTCACCCTGGGCTCTGGGAAACTGTAACGGGCATTTTTCACTATTTTCTGACATTTTAGAGATGAAACACTTAATCTATTAATAGAAAACGCATAACTGATAATGAAAATAAATGTTTGTCGCTGCTCTACAGTACACATGTACTCTCTGACGTTGGGTAAAAGGCATGCACAGAAGCACACACATCCTCACCAGATCATTCATGTTGGCTTTGCTTGCAGGGTGGATGTCCTCCAGGAACTCCAGCAGGTAGAAGGTGTAACGATCCATCAAATGGACGCCTATTGCCAAATCTGGCTGGTGCTAGAAAAGGACAGGAGGAAAAAAAAAAAACACAAGAAGAAGTTTATTCAATATCCAAAAGCACTTAATCAGCACAGGTGTTTTGGTGGCATTTTTAGTTTTGGTTCAGAACTCCTCCTTTCCTGTTTTAGACACTGGACTCATTGAAAATTATTTTCTTTGGATTATCAAAACAAGGCAACATGTCATGTGTCATCCGCCAAAAAGAATTCCTTCCCCTCAGGAAACATCACGACAAAACGTATCACTTTGTTATGATGCACGATATAGTGTGCGGTGTAATTTTGAAAAGACTATAAATGTCTGATCAGTGAAGTCTGGCTATGTGACTGATGGACAAATTAATAAATGGATCGAGGCTGCAAACATTGTAACTGCATTTGTTTTTAGTGTATGGGAGGAATTTAATTAGTGACTAGTGGTGACAGGGTGCCATAATGAGTGACTGCCATCACCTTAAACTACACAGTGGTTTTAATGTCTCATGCTTTGCAGACATGGGTTGAAGAATGGTTCTTCTTTTGTATTCAGAGACGGTGTCAGGAGGAAATAAATAGCACCAACACTAATTGTTGGGTAATGCTGTCAAAAATAAATATATTTTGACAACTTGTCTTCAAACTATGTCACTTTTGCCTCACCCCTAATCAGTGTGGCAAAGCGTATAATGACAAGTGACATGAGTGTCATTCTGTAATGTGGAGAGGAAATCGATGTCAAAAGCACACCAGGTTTCAGTTTTAGGGTTATGTATGCAATAAGGTAAAAAAGAATTTTTTTTAATGAAAAAAACATGTTTATGGTGAGCTATAACAGTGATTTTACAGGAATCAAAAGTATTCAGATGATTAAACATAGGTCATGATGGTCAACAGTTTTACAGTAATTTAACATTTTTGGGTGTTGAGGTCATCAGCTGAGAAAAATAAGAAAAAGAAATACATTTTTGAGGATTCAATACAGGACATTAGAACCTACAGTTCAACTGAGCATTCCATAAGCTCCACCCCCCTTGGTTACTGTTGCTACGCGTGTTGAGCATTCCATTATCGCCCGGCAACAGTGACAGATTTACCACTCAAAATGGCTGTGTCCGAGTGCACAACAGCTGTAGCTAGCCAGCTATCTAATTAAGCTAAATGTTAGTTTGGTTGAAAACTCAGGTGACTTTTTAAAGTTTCCAGCTGAGTCGTTTTTAAAACAAGAACCCTGTATGTGCACTTGATGGCTATACATACATGATACTGTGCTAAAAGTTTGAGGCTAAAGCTACATGTCCCAGGCAAAAAGTTCTCAGCAGAAGTGACCAATGTAGAAGAGGAGGAGCAGCATTGTCTTGTATTGCAGTGTAGAGCTAGTAAGTCCTGGTATTATTAGTACGACAAGGAAAAATGTAAGATAACACTGCTATTTGGTTCCAACATAAAGCGGTTTGGCTGCTTAGCTTACATACTAGTCAGGCTATATCATTAAATCTTAGAATAGGCCTATAAGGTCTGTTCCCACCACATGTGTAAGCTGCATACTTTTTTAAACCCTGATGGTGAATTGAGTTGAAATAGCCTATGTGCACATGATAATGTGCACGTGCGCGTATGTGTGAAAAGCCCATGGGTCATGGCATCAAAATCTCACAGCCAGGTACCCAAAAGTTGGCAACCGTGATCTTGGATAACGTTGACTGGATAATGTTGCTTAAGTGTAAACTTCCCCAAATCCAATAAAGAGCAAGTTAAGAAAACACTTGGATTATATTCCAGTTTGCAGAAATTTGACACGTCATGTTTGGAGAAGGAGAATTTGTATTATGGGGTGAGTATCTATGAACATGGCTTAGTCTTCAGTTGCCATCAGGGATGGATATTAGCGCCAGCCGCTAACCAAATGCTGGTAAAATATGAAAGTGGCTGGTAGATTTCAGACACAAAATAATTATTTACTATTGAGTGGCTGGAGAATTTGAACATTTATCTGGTAGTGGCTGTTAGATGTTCACATTTAAAAAGTTAATTTCCCACCCTGGTTGCACTGTGCCATCACATTACACTGCTTATTAGAAAACCTGACAAACTGATTGATGATTTTTAATTTATCTGTTTCATACGAGGGGGGCAGGTAACTCACCGACAGGGAGTCCTCTCCAACTTGACTGCTGGCCAAAGCCATGAGGTTAGGAGAGTAGAACCTCTCATACATGGAGGCGCCCTGACAGGTGTCAATGATGAAGAGCAGCTCATTGTACCTGGAGACACACACACACACACACACACACACACACACACACACACACACACACACACGATTATGTACATTCTCAAACAAAACGGATGAGAAGACACAGCTGGCATAACACTTGTCCATTTGCTCCAATAAAACCCAGTATCACACAAACCTTCTAGCCATCGTTCATACTGCAGTTACCATGGTGACCAAGGAAAACCAACAGCTTCATTCAGTCCCGCTAACACACCCACGCACATGGTTGCTCCCTCCTTCCTCCTTTTATTCTTCTAATAAAGAGAAACTTCACTTCAGCGTCGTCCCCCTGTTTGTGATGATATAACACTTTTATACTGAGTTGATTGAAGTGAGGTGGTTTGAGGGACGATGAAGGGAGGTGGCGAAGTATCTATGGTGACTGTAATTTGGCAGTTCAAGCCTCCAATTATCACATCAGCATCAAAGCTGGCGTCACAAAGCTTTTATCCAGCCGCCTGGGGTACCTGACTCTATTGATAGGTTTGGAGGACAATAGAGGCGCTGGAAGCAGAAAGCCGCTTTTGCTCATTTAGTGTCTCGTTATTCAAAAATTAAACACAGCAGCGCCTTAAGAAGCAACCGATTCCATTTCTAAAGAGTGACAGTCTCTCATTCATGAGATGTTGTGTTGATATATGGATAACAGTAATTCCCTTGCTCTTATAGGGGAATATGATGTGTTACATTAGTTTAATAGGTCAGGCATCTATGGAAAGGAATCAGATTCAAGACATGCTTGGACATTACTAACACTGACAGAATTCTGTTAAAAACTGTTATAATCAATATTCTTATATTAAAAATTGATAAAATAACTATATGTAACTTGAAAGGGATTCCTCGTAGTGATGAACCCACAGAGAATAATCACCAGACTCTGTAATTCCATCAGCAGCTCATTGTTTTTTGTTTTTACTTTTTGAAATTCGCTGTCAAGGCCATGTAGTGGTGAGTCACTTCCCCTGTGGCATCACTACTGTTGGGTGTGGTTACAGAGGTGCAACAGAGCAGAGGTGTTCAGAGATGCAACTCACTTGAAACTTTCCACCAGAGACAACAGTGAAATACTACCTTTCAACCTGGTGTTAAGTTACTCTTTGGCAAAAACAAGAACTTTTAGTGGATGTACTTTGACAGGCGCAATTGCTCACAAGGATTACGTTGCAGTCATTGCAGCCCGTTTCACTGCTGCCAGCTGAGGCGATCTACTGGACCAATTCCAAAACTTCTGGTAACTATTAGTCATTTACACCCCAAAATATGTAAAAATAGGGCCCAGGTTTAAAAATAAAAATTTTACACTGTTTAATGTTTGTTGTACCTCTGACCACACCCAACGGTGATATTGAGGTGTACTCTTTTGCACTTGTAGCGACATCTAATAGGGTACACTTCAACATCACTGCAGCAAAAAGAGAATTTCAACCACTGGAGGTAATCAAAACCAATATTTTGAGCTGGTGTTAAGTTACCTCTTAAAAACTCCACCTTTTAGCACCAAAGCGCTGTTGCAGCCAAGTGTTGTAAATGAGAGAATTGACAAACACCATGCACTTGTACACAAAGGGTTATTAGCAGTGTGTGCCACCAAAACAGTGTATACTGTAACTCCCTAAAGCACTGCATTGCAAGTCCAAAAAAACACATAGAGCCCATGTCTTCCAGAGAAGCTCCTCCAGAAGATGTTCATATCCATAGGTAGCTAAGTTTCATGCTTTAAATGCTTGTTGACGTGCTGCACAGGTAATTGGCCCTCAGGGGAAAGAAAGACCAAGTGAAGAGGACTTGGATGAGGAGAAACGCAGTATTTGATGTAACTTCACAAGGCACTTTTCCAACTTATGTCATTTTCCAGTTTATTTACCTTCTTTTCTGCCACATCTGCTCAAAAGCGTCAGCCAGTTCCACATTACTAATCTCCTCAGAGTCCTGGAACTTCAGAAAGCCATTCCCACCATGGCCTGTTAAACAAACGCATATCATCAATAATTCAGTCATCTCTGATTCATAATGCACAAACATGATATAGAATGCAAAATGAGAAGATACATGAAAAGTGCCAGCAGCAGCGCGCACTGTGTGGAAGAAATGACTGAAACTCTGCTACAGCAGAGAGGACTGTGGCTACAATCAGCCACAGATACACAAGATAAAGAAAAGGTTTGATAAAAACTGACTCTTTCAACTACATCACAAGAGCATAAAAACACACATGACTGCGAGACATGATGTGAAGTTCTTATTATGAATATGTGGTAGATAATGGCCAATGCATTTATAGCTTCCTCACTGTGGTAGCCTGTAAAAAATGTGCACATACTCCGAAATACAAAAACACAATATATAATGCAGCATAACCACATTTTAATTGTGGTGAAACAAACATTCCATATAAAACATTATAATACTGTCAATGTCTTACCTTCTGGGCAAACTTAATTGTTTTGTGGAGATTTTTTTCATTCCCGTACAGGACTAACCAAACACAGACGGCCTGAAGTCATGTCTCTTACTGTGTCGGGTTTCCTGCAGTGTTTTATAAAGGAGGTGGGATACCTCACCTGACACAAAGACCACGTCTGCTCATCATAAAAGTTAATTAATTTTAATTAAATCAAACATTAACCTTTAGGGGAAAAGAGCAGAGGCGCTATTTCTCACAAGAATTGCCATATGTTTAATGAGAGTGGCCACTGTTGAGGCCATCATCTACTAACTGAGTTGATGACAAGCCTAGAGGCACCAACATCTGAGTGGTTTAGCACCTTTGGCTAATTAATTCCCTGGTGGAAACCTTGCCATGATCTTGCTCTCTTCACCTGCACATATAACTGAACGCCATAAGGAATATGTATGCATCCCTTCTCTGTGGGTTTTTGAAAGTCATTCTGAGTCTTTAAATAAAGCAGAGGTGTAGACCCTGAAGGACAAGTGCGTGTAAATTACAGTGTTTCAATTGTAAAAGAGATCCAAGCACTGAACATCACACACTAATTAAATAGGCTTATAAGAGTATAAGTGGAGTATTTGAGGGTGGATTTGTCCTAGTTACCTGTCAGGTATATGAGGATGTTGCTCCGGTCATCAGAGAGGAGCCGTTTTGAGCGTGGCGTGCTGGGCGGCAGCCTTCCAGTCAAAACACGCAGGAAGTTCTCCACTGTCACCTGAAACATGGACAAGATGAAATATGGCAAAGATTTTCATAAGCTAGCATGGATTGGAAGTGATAAATCACGCAATATACATCTTCTGATTCAATGCACATAGACAGAGGTTTAATAAAACAGTGAGCAATTTAACCAGTCAAAACTTTTACCAATCAAGACACTAACACATTTCACAAACTAAACTTTCCATCAGTACGGTCAGTATAAGGTAACAGACAAATATTTTTGTCCTGGTATACTTATCTTTTAATTAAACTGTGAAAATCAATAACTAATTGTATTCTTTTCTTCTTTTTCCCCCCTCTTCATTTTTATCAGCTTTTCTTGCACACGATTACCGCTTGACAGCAAACATGGATCAGCAGCTCAGTGTTAATTCATATTTAAAAGACCAGCACAAAGCAAAGTAAATAATGAAAAACACACAGTGATTAAGAGTGGATACACCAGCGGGGCTCTGCCTGGCCATAAACAAAACACTTGGCTGCTACTCTATTTGAGAATGCACATGATATCAAGTAATTTCCTGCCCAACGGACAAAGCAAACACTGGACAAACAGTGTCGACTATAGCCCCCTGCAGTTCCCTACTGCACCTGTATAATATCAGCATACATGAGTTATGCCATAGTACTCGGGTTTTATAAAGCAGGTGAAACACTAGATGGGATACCTCCACCAGTGATGTGCATGCAAGTTACACATTTCAGGTATCCAAGTCTAACACACCCCTTTACCAGACGTATCCATTAAATGGGCACATGCATACAGATACACACATTTAATAACTATACATGAAGTTAAAGAGGAGATAGGCTGGTTCAAACTCTAGCCAATGGGGTTTTATTTAACTTACACTTCAAGAAAAAAAAATAAAAAATTTCAGCCTTCAAGATACTGACCTGTAGAAATCAGACCGAAAATCCTGAGGCCGGTGGAAAATGTAAGGGGCATCTCAATTTAAACGGCTTGTAAATAGACAAACTGACTTGCTATGAAAGACAGTTTTACAGTTGCGTGTGTAACTGCCTGACTGCAATGTAAACCGACCTCATATCCTCGGTAGTCCACCTCCACATCGTCACCGTACACATTCAGCTCCATGTTCTTGTGGCTAAACACTGTGGCAGGTTTGGGGTTTCTGTGGTTACAAGCCATGTCATCAGCGAGCATGAGAACTATGTGGCTGGAAAAAGAGAATAACACAGGCCACGACTACATTAGAAAATAAGTGAAAGGACTAACACTGCACTCATGTTGTCAAACACATGTTCTGCGCTATGTTATGTAGTTAAATACCGTTAGCGTGACAATTAGTGACATTATATTCATTTTGCAGATGCTTTTGTCCAAAGCAACCTACATTTTTTTCTTCCACATACATACAAGGGGAGTAATTCGGGGTTCAGTGTCTTGCTCAAAAAGCCAGTGACTGAACCACCAATCCTATAATTAAAAGCCAACCCACCTGAGCTACAGACTATGTGTTCTGCACCTCATAATGTGATGTGTGCAAGTGTGCTCACAGAATCATAAACTATGTCCGTCTCTACTGTCAGAACTACAGTCATATAACAATAAACCTACAGTCAGATGACTAGTTAAAAGTCAGACAGACGGAATATATAATCGTAGTGCATGTTTGTTTAGCAACCTCCAACATTTCAGTAGTGGAACCCATGACCAAGAAAAGGGTTATATCTACTCCTAAACATCAACATCTCATAACTATAAATTAGCCAGTGCCTGTCTGTACCTCTAGATTAAGATCATCATTAAATATCTAAAGATAACACAATAGATGAGACCTAATAAGGACAGAAATGTTATCAGTTACCTGTCAGGGATGCCCAGCCTCTTAACACTTCTGTAGACGGACAGAGTATTGGCCACATGACGGTAGTTGAACCAGAATCTGGATGTACACACCTGTGTATCAAACACATGAGACGCAAATGGGGGGAAAAAGGCACAAACATGTTTCTGCTGCTCCCATCAATGAAGCAGAAAATCAGTTAGCATGTACTCAGCCTCTTGCAAAGATGTAAAATCAAGGAATACTCACGAGAACAGCCCAGTTGTTAGTATGACCACTGCTGAAGAACTGTCCTGCGGAATCCTGAGAAACATTAATAAATGTATGTATTTTTTAATCTGGTTTCGGCTCGTACAAGCAGCCAGACTCATCACAACAGCTAGCATGACAGCACAGAGGGGCTAACATGGGAACGACATTTCAGGTCAAATTCAACATAAAAAAAACAAAACTGGTGGGATATTCATAGCTGAATTCAAAGAAAATATACACCCACCTCGATGTTAATGCTGTTCGCTAATGAGTATGTGGAAAATAAGCTCAATAAAGTGAGTATTTTCATTGTGCAGCACTGTTAGCAACAAGGAAGTGAAAACCGGTGGCTCCGCCCAGTAAGTGCTTCCGGTAGGATACATTTCAAAATAAAATCTTCGGTATGGAGAATGTTGATGGAAAGAAAATCATCAAATTTTAACTGGTAGAAAAAGGGCATGTCAAGGTCTCTGTAAGCTGCTCTACCTCGGGGTCATATGCCAAGACATTTTATGGCCGAGCTGGTAAATCATCTCTATTTAAAGATGTCACTGACATATACTGTGTAGATCATCAAACACTGTCAGTTTCTCCTTTTTGTGATCAATTATATATTATCCTAATTTAAAATAAAATGGAATATGGGACAGGAGAATATTTCATTTTTTGGTCTACTGTTGTACATGCTCATGCCAATTATATATCCTCTCCAATATATAAAGTGCTCGTATATTATAGCTTGATCACACCTTTTGTGGGGGAGTAATAAAAATATAAATCCCAGATTCACATACAGTATACTGTATGCAAAACACAAATACACTGCATACATGCTAGTTGTAAGTGAAAGAAATAATATAAGTAAATAAATGAAAATGCAAAACTCTGTTAAGTACTTGAGAAGATAATTATTGTACAAAAGTAAATCATTTTAGCTGATCCCATACCCCTTTAGGTGCATGCCTATGTACATGTATTAATATAAAATGATGTAAATCAGGCAATTTGTCACCATCATTGCTCTGAACTTACATGAATGCCCACTGAAAACAAAAACTGTATTGTGTTTTCTTCTGACCTGAAATATATGATATTGTGAAAAATGTGTAAATTAATGTAATATTAAATATTGTGTTTCAATTAACTTAGTATTGGTGGATCAGTAGAGGCGGCAACTTGTGTATGAGTGGCTTATCATTAAATGGACGAGATACAGAATTCTTCCGGGAGTGAACAAATTGATTTCAAAGATAAAATCAACAGAACAAGGACTCTAATTAATAACAGTAAGTGCACATATGGGGACCACTCAATTGGATATGATGTGACAATTATTTTATGGACTTTCAAATTGGACTTCACTGTGTTATTTGATTTCAACTGTAGCAAATGTGTTCATATTCCTGCCAACCAGTCCCCTATAGAGACATGTCTCCCTCTAGGTTTTTTTGGTTAAGATTTTTGTTTTTTGTTTCTGATCAAAGTTCACAGGAAAAATAAATCTATTTAACATTAAAGGGACACATAATGGCTTTTCCCTGCATGTCTCCCTGCAATGTGGTATTACAATGATTTGTTTGGTGTTGGTGTTTCTTAATGAGTGATTTCGCATTATGTGGCAATTAATTTTCAAGTAAGATATTTAAGGGGCACAGTTCACTGCATGTCTAGATTTGGTCATACTATATGGCTGATACACTAATGAGAGAAAAAAAGCTGATTAGACATGAAATGACGCTGACAGCTTCATATTCAGATGCCCTCGCCAGCTAATTAGTAAGGGCCTTCGTAATGAGAAGTGACATTGATATCACAGGCAGCCGATGTCAAAATGCATGTCATGTTACTGCTGAAGTAGCCGAAGTGTCTGGGAGCCCTGCAGTAAGGTGAATGAAAAAAACATGTCCTTCATGCAATTATAATGTAACATTACAGTGCAGCAAGCAGAAGGTCTGGTGGAAAAGCAGCATCAAAATCAGTTTTGACACCTGCAGATGTCTCCAACTTCTGATGCTTTTTGACCTGCAGCATCACTGTCTCTCTCTTTGCCTGCACAGAGCTCATCATAGTAATGTCCTCCTCCAAATGCATCACATTAGGGGAAATGAAAGCAACGATAGTGCTCCAACAAAACAGTTCTCAGTGGCATGAATCTAATCATAATAACATTTTCAATCCATAAATTAGCATTTTACTGTCAGACTGTTTTGTCCTTAGCAGTGACTGATTCTTGGTCATGCATGAACTGTTACTCAGATGGAGTGAGCCAGTGTATCCAGTTGTCAAGAGGATTAATGGCCTATAAGGATTAAATCCTATGGGACAAACCAGGCAATGGCCTATTCCTGTGTTGCCTAAAAAAGCATTGATCATGTGGAATTAAACTTTTGAACTGATTCAATGCATAACACAAACTAAAGATATACACATTGTTATGCAAGTTAAGTGGTGGCCTGCAGCCAAACACATGCATCCAACTATATTTAGATGCACTGAAAGGTTTCATTGTTTTCCTTTGCACCGGTCTGTGATGCAGTCAATCAAATATTTGGGGTTGCCATGCGTTAAAGTTGTGATAAATTGATTTAAGTCTCATTCGTTTTATTCTGTGACAAAAACTTCTCACAGTAGCGTCAAAATGTTGAACTTGAAGGTTCATAATTGATCTTGAAAACAGTACCTTAACAAAACAAAAAAAAGAATAAAGAAATACGCTCAGGAAGGCCATGAGATTTGGTTGAAAGCTTCGGAAACATAAAGTAGGTGGACCTTGTAGATTTTAGTGTAAAAATGGTTCAGGTGCAACTCTGCCCTTGTTGTATTCTGATGGGGTAGATTCTGCTTTTGTGCCCAATAACCCCATCAAAAGCATAGAGGATCATAACTCTCATATTTACAATTATAGATGACCGTTCTGTGCGTTATCAGTTAAATATCAACTTCGCAGGCTGACTGTAAACGAGTGAAAAACGCCAAGTAGAGGCGGTGCGTGCGTTTTCGGGCGCAACCTCTGTGCCAACGTCAAGGCACTCTGGTGCGTGCTGGAAGCGGAGCGCTGTAGGAGGGAAGACGGAAGAGCCACGTATCTGCATCACCGAGAAGGGTGGCGCGGTGACATCGCCTGCAGGAATCTAGTTGTAAAGTCCACTCACGAGGCAAAAATGCGCTGAGGGGACACTGCCTGGAGCTCGGTTGTTAACCAAAGATTACTTTACTGCACTGAGACATCTGAAGGAAGAAAGAAAAAAACGCTCCGGAGATGAATACCAACGATGCCAAGGAGTATCTCGCGCGGCGGGAGATACCTCAACTATTTGAGGTGAGAGATGGTGTGCACTTTGTGGGGATGAGATGGTCATGAATGATCTGCTACGTGCAGATTTGACAGTGTGATTTTTACACAAGGCCTGTCAGAGTCACGGCAAAGACCTCTTTATGATATGAATGATATTTTTATGAATAGCTACACCTTGTTATGGTTGATGGAGGTGCGAATATGCGCGTCTCTCTGAAAGCTTCTTGTACATCTTGATTAAAATAGTGGTTTAAATGAGAAGGGAAACCCTCCCGATGAATGATTTTACAAACAGCTTCCTAAAACTGCGTTTTTATATTTATATATGATAGAATATGTAATCATAATTTGTCAAACTGTGATTAAACGAAACATACCGTCCTCCTCTGTATGCTATAATTTGCTTTTAATTGACGTGAGGCAGCATATGTAAGATGTTCTCATCTGGAAGCTGAAAACATGAAAATGAGTACTGTGACATTGTGCGAAAAAGAATATTAAAAGTCCATAATACATTTTAGAAGGAAAATATGATCATAGGAATATTAGCGATATATTAGTGGTAGACAGACACGAAAATACTATAAAATATGAGAAGGTATCTAAAAATTAATTATTAATGAAGTCTCTACATGAATATTATAACATAAAAGGTAAGACATGCTATAATAAAGCCAGCACAAACTCTCTATTAAACAGCATAGACAGAACTTAGAGAAATAAAATAATTAAGTATCATTCCTTCGCCTGAGGGGATAGTAAATTGGCTCATCCACTTAATTAGACTCACTCCCAAGCGCAGTGCAAGCTAATGTATGCAAGCAATCACTGCTTGTTTATTTACAGCCAGTTCAAATTACATTGAGCAGTGAAGTGACACATCATCACTGTAATTTTTCTGCTTACAATTGCTTCTCATATAAAAGTGTATTCATTATCAGTCAACTAAATAAGCACATCAAATTGTTTTCAGTTGGGGGAAGCTTTATATTTTTAGGCTGCTGGCAGTGGGAGTTGTTAGTGAGGAGGGTGGAGATGAAGTAGGAAGTCCCAGAGGAAGGTATTGTTTTAAAACATTCAGGGTCGAGGGGACAAATGTCATGCAAACATACGCTTGGCTTGTGTTTTTGGCGTGGAGTTCGTTCTCATGTTCATCACAGTGGTTGGCTCTCCTCCTCGACAATGACAGGTCATAGGGGGGTTCTGCGTTTATTTGCCAGGCTGAGTCCAATTTCATGGGCTTCTGACAAAGTGAGATGTTTTTGTTCCCCTGGTGGAGCCAAGCCAAGGCAACCAGATCTGCACTTCAAAACTCACCTCATTAAGGCGGGCTGTTCGCCGCCACTGCCACTGCCACCACCCTGTCACAGAACAACACATACGTCACAAGAAAGATGTAGTGATGCCAGAACAAACATCCCTTCCCTGCCTTATCACATCCTCCTCCACTGTTTTCCCCAGAGCCTGCTGACAGGTTTGATGTACTACCGGCCCGACGACCCCATCGACTACTTGGAGGGCTGTCTGAAGAAAGCCAGGGAGCTCGGAGGACCAGACAAGGTGCGGTGGGATACCTTTGTGGGCCAGGAGAAGAAGCCCCTTCCCCCTCTCAACGGCGGCCAATCACGCAGGTCCCTCTTCAGAAATGGTGAGCAGTGAATGCTGATTGTACAGCATAGTAAAGAACATTGGAGCTGAAACAATTAATCGATTAGTCAATCAACAGAACCTTTTGATAACCGATTAATCATTGAAGTTATGTTTCAAGCAAAAAAGCCAAAACTTTGCAGGTTCCAGTCTCTTAAATGTGAAGATTTCGTGGTTTAATTTGTTGTATATGATAGTAAATGTCATTTCTTTTGTTACGGACGAAACAAAACTTTTAAAGACGTCACATCAGGCTTTAGAAACTTGTGATGGGCTTTTTTTAATGACATTTTAAAGACTATATGATTAATTGATTGACTGATAAGGAGAGATAATTCTGCAGATTAATCGCTAATGAAAATAACCGTTCGTTGCAGCCCCAAAACACGTCTAATTCTACATCTTGGGACTCCGTTTTATCCCATTATGTTTTTTTGCACAACTTCTTTAATTAGTGGCAGAGAAAAAGCTGTCTGCTTTTTTTGACACTTGACTTCTTTCTAAGGATGCCGGCCGCATTACATCTTCCTCTCCTACACAACCACGACTAACCTGGCTCACTGTTTGAACAGGAAAGGGTGTTGTACTGTACTCCCATTGTAGATATATTGTTAAAACTATTGTGCTACTCTTGGAAATACTATTAGTAGAAGACCTTTAGAGCGTGGTGAGATAGGGGGCTTTTTTTTTTCCAGCTACAGTGTGCAGCACAGCTGTGTGCATCACTACTCTCAGATAGATTCAGTTTCCAAAAAGTACCAGAAACATTTGTTGAGACAGCAGAGCCCCCACAAACACACCACGTCCAAAACACCAGCTTCAAAGTTTGGAAGCATCCATTGCTGCTTCCAAGCCTGTGAAGCCACCGTGCCCAAAAACGCTTCCATCCAGTGTGTAGATCTCAGCCTTGAACATGCCTGTGCTGCCTTCACTGACTTGTGGATGTGTTGGCAGCCTGTTACCACACAATAAAAGACAGATAAATGTGTGCAGTTAATAATTCACATGAGACCAAAAGGCTCTCCATTCATCAGTTATCTCTTCCAGCTGTGGTTTCCAACAGGTCTAACCAACACGGGCAGAACTGCAGATGCAAAACTTCATTTGAATTTGCAGAGCAAAGTTGACTTCAACTACAGCTCACATATGCTAATGATATTTTCCATTTCATTAGGTCTATTTTAAATCCACTCACATTCACTTTTTTTTTTGATGATGTGTGTGAAGCAAGGCAGCAATGTGCACAGGAACTACCATGAGAATAAAGTACAATAGAGTTACGTGTGTGTGAGTAGAAATGTTGTTTTGCATCTTAAAGCTTACACGCATATCAGTCACACCACACAACCATGCAGACATGAAAAGATCATTTTTATAAAAGAGAAATCTTCACAGTCTATAAGTGTTGAGGGTGGACTCCTTTGAGGAATTCAGATTTATCCCACTTTGCTTAATATATTGGTAAAGATGCCTGAAAGCTTTGCCAGCTGTACCGTTTAGCTGCTGGGAACTGCAGCCTAATTGGTGATAGAGATTCCTGTCCCGCTATTCGCCTCTCGGCTGACAGCTGAAGCGCAAATCTACCATGTTTCAAAAACGTTTGCTGGATGGAAATGCTCTCGCTTCCTGAATTATTCCTATCTTGGTCTGACTGTTCACTGTGTTCCGATGTTAAAAGCGTAAAAGTAAGCCTTTAGATTCAGGCAGATGGGGCAGCATTTGTTGTAATTTGCAACCTTCTGTGTCTTAACAAAATAAATGTGTGTTTTGCTAAATTGTTTGCATAAAATAGCATCTCTGTTCTCTTCAGATTCAGCAAAACCTCTATCTCCATCTCTGCTTCATGTATTGTTTTTGCTAAAATTGTATGTTCAATACCATCCTAATGCAGCGTAAAGAGATCACATTGGTTTGAAATTATAGCAGCTCTGCTCCCTTGGAACAGCACGCAGTGATGATTTCTATCTTTTGTAAATGTGATATAATCAATGCTTTTATCACCAGAGACAGCAGTATAATTACCAAACTGAATGAAGCATTAAATTCATCACGCTAACAACTTCATGTCAAATTTACTGTTTCATTGTTAAAATAGGCATGACTTTTTTTGGTGGGTTTTGTTCTGAAATGGAATTGGCAGCGTTTGCAATAATGTGACTTCTGCACCTATAAAGTGATTGACAGCGAGAAATTACAGCACCAATTGTCTGACAAACTCATAAAACACGAATGATTGGATTCACTGCATTTCAAAGATAGTTAAAGGTGAATCTCAGGCTTTGGAAAAAATAGTTCTGGATCAATACTCCAGACAAAAGCAGACAAATTGGTTCTCATCTATACCTTTGTACGTGTGTGTGTGTGTGTGTGTGTGTGTGACAGTGTTGCCCGACAGTCCCAATTTTCCCTACAGACGGTACGACCGCCTCCCTCCCATCAGCCAGTTTTCCATCGAGAGCGACTCGGACCTGTCGGAGACGGCGGAGCTGATAGAGGAGTACGAGGTGTTTGATCCATCCAGACCGCGACCCAAAGTCATCCTCGTCATCGGTAAATGACCAGTGCAACAGACAAAAACACAAACGTTAAAACTATGAACACATGCACCCTTACACAACACAAGAATGTGGAAACTTTGAGGCAATAATGAAGGGCAGCCTATTTACTGTTTTTTCATGTTTTAGATTTGAAGCGTTCATCTGGATTGCTGCTGACTCATGTTTTCCATTAGATAAGACAAAGCAGTAAAGATCCGTCTATCTATAAACATAGCAAAACACTGTAACCAGTGTCTCTTTAATGCTTCTGATGAGAGTTTCATTCATTTATATACAAAGGTCGACAAAAATACAAAGCATAAGTTTATACTTGCATCTCTGGTGATCTAAAAATAAATGGCCTGGATGGGAATCTACGAGTGTGTGTACACTAGCAGTGTGTTTTTCTTGATATTTTGAACGTAGTCCTGCCTCTCTCTGTTTGTATCAGCGGGGGAGATCTTGTGCCATGTCACTCGTGTTAGACACTCACGCTCTCCTAATCTGATTTCCTTGATGGGCCTGCATTAAACTGTCAAAAACATTCATTCATCTTTTAAATTAAGCACGGCATCTGCGCAATAAGAGTAATGACACTGGTTTAGCTGGTCCGAAAAAAGCTGCTATTTATAAACCCTCTTGAAAGTAGAGATTTCGATGTCTGTTAAAAGCTCTTGAAAACCTTCTGACAGCCTTCTGCTACAGCATGTTTTACTTTTTGGTATGTAGGCTACCTGGGATGTTCACACTGTCTATAGTGTGCATGATAGTTATTTGTTCACGCAGCACAAAGCCAGTTCCTATCTCGTCTTTGTGAGCATACTGTGCCCTATTTTAAAGGGATGGAAGCAGCTGTCATCTCTTTGGAGGATCGAGACAAATGGTTTGTCTGTCAGGTTTGCAGAGAGAGACAGAGCAACAAAGACACGTGTCGTCAGGAGGAGGTTGGGAGAGGGCTGGGTCGAACATTACGAAATACTCAGATGTAAGATAAAGTGCACATTTTCTAAATACATATTAGCGTATCTCTCTGATCCTTCCACCCCTTCTCTCTACTGCAAAACCCTCACTTTATCTTTTTGTTTCCAATACTTTTATATCTAAGAATATTTACTTAAATCTACGGGCATGTTTCATAAGAAATAATCAGGAGGCTTCAGGGGGTTTGGATGCACTTTGTTTGAAGCATACTGAGGCCTGAATTCCAAATGTAAACCCTGTACCTGATCCAAACCTGTGCTATATTCCTGATCAATAACTGTATCAGTAACTGTAAGATGAACCCAGACACTAAATATCTGTAGGATGCTTTTTACACAATTATGAGCATCTTTTGGAATTCAGTATACCTTTAAGGACACATTATAATAACTTCACTGAAACTTGGCTGTCAAAATTGGACTATCTAAATGAAATCCGACAGAAAATATATTAAATAACATATTAGCGATTACAGATTTGTAATGGTTTTTTGCACTTGGGTCTTCTCCTCATCCCTAAAAAATCATTTCTGACAGTAACACCACGATGGAATAAATTACCCCACACAGCTTGTTCTCTGACAAATTTCACTTCACTCTGGCCTCTGGCTTTGAACCAAGAGCAATTTTGGAGCGGTTGACATTTCTATGGTAACAGTAGCATCTCTGAAATCCTGGAATGAAACATAGCTTAGCAGCATTTTTATGGTTTTAACCCTTATACTTTTTACTTTTGGAGGAATTATGATCATTTTATAGAGACAGAGTGCAATGAAGTCCCAATCACACCAGAGGGGAAAACAATTCATCGCCTTCCATTGACTTTGTATTGTGTGAAGGTGCCACTTTGTCACTTCGGTCTGCTAGCAAACAACAGAAACAGTGCCTTAGCTAAATACAGTAACTTAGCTTGAGAAGGGACACTGAGATAGACCAACAATATTGAGTTTGTCCTCTCTGGTAGACATAAAGTGCTAAAATAATCCTCTGACATGCTGAAATCGATGTTTTTAGCTAGCTACAGGCATTTTGTTAGCGTTTCAGCCTTTGGTTGCATATTGTGGCGCCTCTGTCTCTATATGTAAAATAAGATTTCACAGTGTCAAAACAAAGGTAACATAACCTGTAGTCAATCAAGCTAAGAGCTGTCTTCTCCTGTCGCCGCTCCTCTGCACATCCTTTTTCAAGTTGAGAAGAGGATTAGTTAGCAAATGTAGGAGGTTCACACATACCTGCCCCCCCCGACATGCCCTTCTCCCTCGCATACACTTGCAAAAAAAACACACACATAAGCATTAACATACAGTCACGCAGAGAGACACACACACACACACAAGTCTCACATAGTCTGGGTTTCTCTCACTAATGCACACATGCGCCTACACTAACACACCCACACACATAATGTTTCACACACTCACACAGACACATTTCACACACACACGACAAAAATCTCTCCCAAAACATCAACAGCTCTCCCTCTGTGCCCAGGTGGCCCTGGCAGCGGCAAAGGAACACAGTGCCTGAAGATTGCCGAGCGCTACGGATTCCAGTACGTGTCTGTGGGCGAGCTGCTGAGGAAGAAGATGATCCACAACGCCACCAGCAACAGAAAGTGGAGCCTGATCGCTAAAATCATCACCAACGGGGAGCTGGCACCACAGGTAGCAGAGAACAGAGAAACACAGAAGGGGGGGGGAGCGTGTGTGTGTGTGTGTGTGTGTGTGTGTGTGAAACAGGGAGAATATGAGAGGAAGAATGAGCGAATGAGTGTGTCCAGTCACTCACAGGTCATTTTCACAGTGTGCATGGAACAAGGCACTAATTAGCAGCATCCAAATCACAAGCATGCTGGAGATAGGGATGCTTATCTGTCTTATTAGCAGCTTGAGAAGTAAATGAGCACAGACCCCATGTGGTTGTTTGTTCCCCGTTCATTTAAACACTGTATAGAAAACGCATATGACGCCCTTACACTTCCCACTTCAATATGTGTATGAAATTAAGATTACACCGTTGACTACAATTGAAATTGTGCACATTCAAGAACAGAGGGAGGACTAAACCATAACTATAAATAGCCAGAGAGGTGTTTTTTCCATGGTTATATAAAAGCCTTTGTAAGCCTCTTTTGGCTTTAATACAGTGCTTACTTTGCCCCACACACACATGGCCCACTGCAGACTAATGGGTGAAGTATGTCACTAGTGCTACTTTGGTTAGTGGTTTGGTTGCCATAAGGTCCAAATAAACATGAGGATAAAAGCATCTATCAGGGATTTATCTTATGAAATGGTATGAAACAATCTAAGTTTGTCTGGTTGGCTGTTGATACATTTTGATCAACAATAAAAACACCTGAGATGGGTGGTGGTCTTTACTGTCAACATGGGCACCATGAAGCAGCGAGAGCTACAAGGCTGTAACGAGGCTGACACCGATCCCCGCCTGCTTCGTGACTGGCAGTTCTCAGCTCTTGTCTCCTCATGAATTATCTTCAATAACTGCCAGCTTCATCATTTATCATCCCTCCCTTGCATATCTGGCACGACATCGCATCTCCCTTCTGGACGCACACCAGATGTCAGTCCAGGAACCAGTGAGAGAAACAGCAAAGTAGGCCAAGTTGCAGACATATTAGATATGATAAAGTGACTTGCAGCTGTTAGGCATTTAATTTCCTGGCATGATTAGTTTAGCAAAGCTGATAAGAATTTGGTTTCTTAATGATTCTGTATATAATGATGAGAGGAAGAGGCAAAATACTCCTGGGTATATGAGAAGACTGTTACTCAGAAGCTTCAAACAGAAGCCCTGATGACAGCATTGCTTGTGTAAACATTGCTTTATGATGTGTTGACATATTAATTATTCACAGTTTGTTTTTAGTGGCGCCGGATGTTACATAGATTTTTCCCCCCTCATACCATACGATCCAAATAGCTTCATTAATTATACATTTAAATAGAAAAAACATAGTGTGATAGTGGATGACTGATACCTGATTTTTTTTCTCTATACAAAGCTGCTACAGCTATACCAGCTGTTTCCCCCGTTTCCAGTCTTTATACTAAGCTAAGCTAACCGGCTGCTGGCTGTAGCTTCATATTTAGCATACAGACACAAGAGTGGTATCAATCTTTTCATCTAATCCAAGGCAAGAAAGCAAATATAGCATATTTCCCAAAATGTAGGCTGGAAAAAAAAGTCATCCATGCATTTCTTCTTGTAGCCTGGAGTACTGTAACTGTGCTCAACTGTGAAGCCCCTTCAATGCTGCATATAATTCAAAATACAGCACTTGCTTCACTGGACTCTCAACCAACTACCAAATCAACTTGAAGTGCTTGCTGTTTGTCTGTAACTCACTGCAAGGTCATGTGACTCAGTATATTTCTGAACTTCTGTTCCCTCAGAAATCCCACGGGTCTCCTCACAAGAGGATGTCTGCCAGTCTGGTCTAGAATTAAAAACTGATAGCACTTTTTCTTGTATATTTATATGAGTTTTAGCACTGACCATTTTTTGTTTTCTCATAACAAAAGCTGTGTACCAGTTCCATACTAGATACTAATAGTATATACTGTAGTATGCTCTATATACTAATTGTCACAGTAATAGTTATTGTACCAGGAGTTAATGTACTTTGCCATTTTGCACAGGAAATTATACAGTAAGTGTAACTAGTAAATTAAACTGTGATTTTGGAAAAACACTGGCAGTAAATGGTTTCCCAAGATTTATTATTTATTATTTAGTTTTCCAAGATCTTCCTCCATCAGCAATTATTTGTATTTTTTTTGTAGCTGTTAGTAGCTCCTCCATTTCCTTTGTGCATTGCATTTCCATCAGCAGCACACCAAAAACTCAGCTGGACTAGTCACTTTTCCACACTTTGACTAAAAACCTTGACCTTGAAGTTCATTCTTGCCCTTGCAAAACAGACTCAACTCAAGGTCCACGTCCTGTTGTCCCAGAGTGTTTGACCCTGACACACGGTCTTTTTCAGCAGATGGAGTTTCTCAGTTGTCATAGAAATGAAGACGTTCGAACTTATCATTACTCCTATATTGGCTTCTTTTTCAAAGATTTCTTACTTTTTTTGTTTGTTTAGAAGATCTTTCTTTGACTGTGTCACCACCATCTGCGATTAGGATTCTTGTCCATGTTGGGTTATAAAGATAACACTAGAGGTGTCCAGAGTAATGTAAAGTTTGAGCATCTACAGTTCATTTCAGCCATGTTTTTAAGTCATCTGTCTCACGTCCACCTGATGAAACAGATACACTTTTATTTTAATCAATACAGCTGTCACCACAGGCCGCGTACAGCTCACATTTTTCACATGTAATTTTCACAATATAATGTGTCACATTTGTTAGATTGCACCTGTTGCTGCTGATGCAAAATGATAATAATTCAAAAGTGTCAAAAATCTCAGTACTGTTCACTATGGAGTTAACTACTGAGTGTTTATTATATAGGGAGAAGTGAATGAGTGAACAAGGGAGAGATTTCGGATGCAGCTTTAGTGACGATTCTCTCCAGCTGCTTGTCTGCTACATGATCGCTGATAGTGTTTTATATCAGAGATGATTGTTTGATGCCCGGCATTAATTCCTGTCAGAGTTCAGACATCGAGCCATGCAGTGGATCAGAGGGCTTTTCTTAGATTAGCTTTTCTCATTTTATCTCGCTCACATACATTTATCCGTTAGATAGAGTCTAGATTAAGTTTAATCTCTGCGCAGTCTGTCGGGCCACTGCTCTTTTTCTGTGTGTGGAGGGAAATTAAACGTCTGTGTTACTCAGTGTTGGGCACGGCCATGGACGTTATTTTTAGATTGGAGCATTGCTCACGTATTGCTGCCATATCGTATGATGCAGTCTGCCTGGAGAAACGCATCCGAACATGTTGACCTCCTCCAGCCACGAGGAAGTAATTGATGCTAAAAGATGCTGGCGCTCTCTGGCCTCAAGTGCAATCAAAACAGTTGTTCTGCTGCATTCAGATATATTAAAGTACAATTAGATAAACAGATTAATTCTCCATTCTCCAATGTGCTGTCATAGCTTTCCATTCACCTTATTTATGGCTCTAAATCAGCTACTCCTTAATAATTTAAATGGGGTTTTAACTAATCTACCACCTTGACGAATCTACCCTGGGAACTGCAACAATAACCACACTAATCACCTCCTTCACCTCACCCTAGAAAAGCAACTATAAACTATTTTGCTTTGTAATTTGTCGCTGAAATGTCCTGTGACTCAGAGAACTGCACCCTTTGTTTAGCATTTGAAATGTGGCAAAGTGAAGTGTGAGTTTGGAAAGCCAGAAATTCAAGCATCTGGCTAATTGTTGAGTTATTTGTATTGATCATCAATCCAATGAACTTCTTGCTGGTTTGATAATTGTTTGTTTATCAAGCAGTAGAAATGATTGCTCTTCTGACATGTACACACAAGCTGAGGCACAGAGTGACGATATTTATGAACCATGTTGCTTTCACTGTTTTCCAGGAGACAACAATAACTGAGATCAAGCAGAAGATCATGAAGATCCCAGACGCTAATGGTCTCGTCATAGATGGGTTCCCTCGAGACGTCGGACAGGCCTTGTCCTTTGAAGACCAGGTGAGTTACTATCAGAAGATTCAAATTCATACTTCGTCCACACTTCGGTATGTCCCCTTTGGTATCTTTTCACGCACGAAAATGTTGCCGAACTGTGAATCAATTGTGTAACCTGTTCTGTGACAAAACTATACGTCGCATTACTATACGAGTTCTGCAAATACGGGGAGTAGAAGGAGTCCTTCAGTTACTCACTGATATATGTAAATATTTCAGTATTTTGATATGTTCATTAGTCCAAATTTAAAGTGGACAATTTGTCTTGTCTGCGTCCCTTTCTTACCCTCTATAATTGGTATTGTACGTGATAACAGCCACCATTAACGTGCTACTTAGACATAATACATTGTTCGACAGTATATGGAGCAGCTGGCTTTCACATTAAGTGCGGACTATGTGGGACAACATTAGAGCTCGCTCGAAGCGAACCCCAAGACTGCTGTTTTGGTGCTGGGTTTCGAGACTGGTTTTCAGGACCTTACCCGAGTTAGATAACACCTTTCACACTTCACCAAATATGACTCTGAAAGGAAACAGCCTCAGGTACAGAAAACCTCTGCAGTTGACCCAAGAGTGAAACCACCGTACTGAGGCTAAACTAGTATTTATCTCCCTATTCACTGCACTACAGATTTTTCAACCTGTGACCACAAGATGTTTTTTATTTGGCGTCCAAACAAGTTTCAGAGTCACTGTGGTTATTTTGTGATGTAGACACAGCCAAAGTTCTTATCGGTCTGTCCAACACACACACAAAGAGCTATTCAAGTGGCACCTGCTACAAACCAAATATGTAAATGAGCTGGTCGCACACCACACACTGGAGCTGATATCTCTCAGGTTTTATCTCCAGTAGCGTGAGATCTAAGGATGGCAGCATCTGTTGCTTGGCGGTTTGAGTCACACCGCCAGGGTTTGATGTATTTGATGTCAGATGCTGCACAGCATCTAGGGGTCACTGTCAGGGCATTTAGACTCTTTGACAACAAAATATTTAATCAGTTTTAAAAGTTTATATAAAAAGTTTTGCCCCCAAATGAGCGACCTCCCAACTCTGACACTGTAACATTTTAACTAATTATAAGAATATTTTTGCATCTATTTTGCATCATGTCAGTTGAACTGAAATTTGAATTCTCTTCACGTTTTGTGTAGGGAAATATAAACTATGATAACAGCATATAAATAAACATGTCATATTTGTGGAAACAGCGTCTAAGCTTCAGGCCTCTGGGTGGGGCTTTGGCAGCTAGTGACTGATATTTGAGAGCCAGCGTTGTTAGGAGACCATGGCCCAGTAGCCCATGAACACTTATATTTTTGGCCTTTTTCAACAAGCCCACACAGCATTGGTTATGTACCGCTGGCAATTTAAGTTGTCTGTCCCTTTACTACATTCAGTATTTGTTGGACCCATTGTACTGTTTAGTTTGTATTCCACTCAGAAAGTATAAGCTAGCAAGCTAGGCTAACTGGCATCTTCAAAAAGTGGAAGCTAGTTAGCCTAGCCTGCTAACGTTAGCACAGATTCACACTTGATGGTACTTCTCGTTCATGTTATTTCAACACCTGCTGAGTCATTGGCAGCTCCTGCACAGTGTAGTGTTCTCGTCCCACATTAAAGAAATGAGGTGGTCTAGTTAGCATTAGTCCTCTTTCACAGGTCAAGTGGTCCTGTAACCTCAGCACTCCGTACGTTACCCCGTGATTCAAATCACGACACGGAGAAACGTACAAAGTGCTGAAATCACACTTGGAAGTAGGCAACGGCTAACAACGTCGTTGTTGTCAGGCGCTAATCTGTTTTTGGTAATTACAATTTAGTACGTACACAAGTCAAAATAAACACAAAGGATATATATACTGATTTCTTAGCAAAAAATAAGTTTAATATCAGTAGGACTTACATTAAACTTAATTTTTGGGCTGGGCCTTGAGGGTGTTCTAGGGAAGACCCTAATTAGAAGACCCTCAAGGACCCCTGGGATGTCCTGGACATAATGAGGAATAGTGTCATTTCATTATTATCAAATTTACCTGAACTTATTATAAGAAGAAAAAGTTTCACTATTAGAGTTTCACTATCGCAGTTATAACTTGCTGTAGAGGCAGTTTTAGTTCTAATTCAACAACATAAATTTCCCCACATGGATCCCTGAAGAAAAATGTTGGCATCAGTGTCTCAGAGGGCCTTTTTTCAAAGATACTGACTGGTGGTATTTGGGTAATATTTTATTCTCTCATTGATAGATAAACTATACGGCGTTATGGGTTAGACCAGGTATGGGCAACTTTGATGATAGAGAGGGCCACAAACATTTTATCCTCACTACCAGAGGGCCAGATAGTGACCATACACTTCCACCAGTAGGATACTCTCAATTAGCAAAGTTTTATATCTACTAATTTAATGAAAAGAACAAAATATATATTGTTAAACAAAGTTTATTATACCAACATTTCCATTTTTTTCATATTGAAATGCATTTAGTAATGCTTCTAAACATTTAATGAGCTTAACACAGAAACAAAACGTTCCTCAAAAATCATCATTCAATAATGGAACAAAAGTTCACACCAACACTAAGGCAAACAACTAATATTCATGTTTGTAGTGCATTTCTACTCTGCCCTCCCATTCCATGACATGTTTCAGATAAACATGCATTTTTCTCAACAGCCACTGACCCTCACCCACAGGTGGATCAGTATAAAGTTCTGTTTTAATGAGATACTTGTGGCCTCTCCTGCTGGCGTGCAATAGACGGAATGTCAATGTCAATGTTTGTGCATCCAGTCTGGAACAGAGTTTCATCTGTCAGCCTGTTTCCCTCTTTTGACTTGATGTGCTTCATTGTTGAGAAGCTGCTCTCGCAGATGTAAGTGCTCCCATACATGCTGGCCATTGACAGTGCAAAATCCCTGAGGAGTGGAAAACGGGACTTGGGTAGTCTCCAAAATGAAATTCCCCTCTCATTGCGCTTTGCTTGAATGAAGGAGTTCAAGTTCAAGTTCAAGTGGTAACTCCAGGGGTTGCTCACTGACAGAAGCAGAGAGGGGATCAGTGAATAACGCAATTTGTGGCTGCAAGCCGTAGAAATCTTGAAAACGGTCCTTGAACTGCTGCTGCAGAGTTTCTATGTCGGCTCTGTACATGTGTTTTCTCGCATTCGAGGACATCTTTGCGCATCTCTTCACAGGCGGGAAAGTTTGGCCTCTTTCCTGCAACTGCATATTTAGGTGATTAAGATGCGAGGTAATATCCGCAAGGAAGGCAATGTTGCAGAGAAAATCTGTATCCCTGAGTTTACTGCAGTAAGCACTTATATCACATCGAATGCTGTCCTCCAAGAACACTGGGATTTCAGTGTGCAGCGTAAAAAACCTCTCCAAGCACTTCCAAGCATCAATCTGATCTCAGTGTGCATCTGTAAATCCCCATAAGCGGCGCTAACTTCATCCAAAAAGGCTACAAACTTCCTATGACTGAGAGGCCTGTTCCCCCCTCGAATGAGATTGGTATCCTTGGTCACTAAATCCATGACATGGCTGAAGTTCATTTTCTTGGCGCGTAGGGCCTCCTGTAAGATGATGATAATTAGAGGCTAAATCCTATTTCATAGGCAAAATTTTAGCCTACAATAAAAATTCTCACAAAAAATACCCACATTCATAAACATATTAGTTACCTAGCGATAACGTTACCAACCTGATGATGCAGTGCATTATTGGACAGTCAATGCCGCTCTGTTGGAGGAGCCCGGCGAATCCAGTGCGCCTTCCTTGCATTGATGGCGCGCCATCGGTAACAACAGCTGAAAGCTTGTCAAAGCCCCCATGCTCACTTACACTTTTAACGGCGTTGAATACATCCTTGCCCGTGGTAGTGTCACGCAAATACACCAATTTCAATTTCGTGCACTTCATATGAACTGTCAATGGCTCTTGATGCTGGCTAACATCTATCACATCGGTACTCTCGTACTTGCAGTCATGCATGACACTAGAGTGTAATATTTCTTGTCAGCATTGACCTCGAGCTCACACCGTTTCAGCTGCAGCTGCTGCTAATCAGCTATTCAATGAAACACTGGTTTCCCATTTTACTGCCCAGTCACTGGTGAGTGTTTCTGAAATGAACACGTGGCACACTGAGCAAGGACTCACTCTCAGCGCTGGACTTCATGTTGTCAAGCACCTGTCCTTCTAAAATGTCCTTGAGCAAGACTTGAAATACCTGGGAGCTGTCATTCTGGATGTTTCGCTCCGTTTTCTGAGGATCAATAAAACGTTGCCTGCCAGTTTTGTAAAACATGAAAAGAGTCTTTTCCATTTTCCATGAAGAGTCACGAAACCCATTGAAAACATCAGCGTCAGTGTACATTAGCAATGCAAGGATAATAAAAGGCCGTATATATTTTATAGCAGTGTTTATGTCTAAGCTGGAGCCCCCCCAATAGAAATGTATCCTTTACAACAGGGCGGCCAATTGCGTGTCACAAAGGTCGATTGTTTTTAGAAGGATTGATTCTCTTTATCACATTTAAACTCTCTCATTTATCAACTTTTAATTGAGCACTCAATGACTTTTAGAGTGATTGGGGAATGGGTTGGGCTCTATCTGGGTCACTTTATAATCTGGTCATTTTAGCTGGATTACAGGGAACGGACATCACAGTCTCAAGTCCCATTTGGACAGGATTAATATTCCAGGAGGAGGTGAATATTTTCCCTGCTCCAGAGTAACTAAAGCCATTGTTCCAGGTGGTATTTCAGCTGTTACAGGTGGTGGTTTGTAATTCTCAAAAGCAAGTGATCGCGGACAAACGCTCCCTGAGGAGACAGACTCTAGGGAAACAAAGTCCTTTACACTCGTCACATAGCCATTATTTGACTATTTATAGCCACTATGCCAAAGCTGTGGCACAGAGCATGTTCAATCCCTTCTGTAGTGGGCGTGTCCATCGACAGCCATGTGTTTTGTCAATGTGTCACTTAAGGAAGCACTGAAGTAGAGCATGAATGTAAATATCAAACAGCAGTACAGTCTCCAAACTGCAGCTCCCCGTCGGCACTGAATGGTGATTAAATGTATGTTTGTGGGCTCCTGCAGGGGAAACCAGATGGGGCTCTTCTGGAGGTGCTGTTTAGTGAAAGATGGTGTGGCGCTGTATTTCATCACCTTTCCAGTTAACACATGTAAATGGCTTTTTTAATGTAGGCAGCCATGGGCAATCAGCTGGCTGCATAGAGTCTGTCTGCTCCAGTCAGTTATGTTACTGAGTGCACACACCCTCACACAGATGCTGTGCATACATACAGTAAATACATGAAAGTGCATGCACACACAAATGAAAGAAAAACACACATACTATGCACACATATGTAGACAAATAAGACACAAGCGCGTGCATACACTCATACAAATACACAAAAGAATACAGTTTCTTTGTCAGTGTCATTGTAAAACTTTTCGCTTTCACTTATATTCATTCAGTCATAGTGGGCTACCAACTCAGTTTTTAGTGCCACAGCCAAAAATTTGCTTTGGGGATCAATTGGGGTTTAATTGCCTTGTTGACTTTGCATTTTATGTTTTATGAATGAATCGGGATGAGTCATATTTTGAGTCATGGTTTAAACAGTTAAGTCAGAATCATGCACTGCAGATATGATGGATATTAGCATTACCACTCCTGCAATTACATGCTGTTTTCTTTTCTTTTCATATTTATTTACTTTTTCGGCAATGTTTTTGTAAATTGATCTAAGGGGTTTTCTTCAATTGAATAGGTGTGGTGTGTCTATCTTAACAAGCTGCTAAAAAAAGTATTGTGGGTCAGAACTGAGAGCTTCTTCAGTGTCCCATGGTTACCAAAATGCTGTCAAAGATAAATTGAAGGAAACTTTAGGGGAACATATAATTTTGGGGGGTATTTAACTGTCACCATAAAAAAATTTTTGCAGCCTCGGCACAGAAAAGTCAGCACCAGATTTTAAAATCACTGATAGGTGATTAACATATACATTAATAGATACCTACTGTGCAAAACTATTCTGTTCCTTTATTTCTTCTAGGTTAAAAATTAGCATTAATTTCCTCCACATTTGTTTGGTTTTTTTATTAGAAATAGTCTTCTACCAAATCCTCCAGGCATACCTACGGAGCCCCGGAGTGGCCATAGAGAGAAAAAATATATATATTGAGCGCAACCAAAACGTGGTAACGAGTTAACCAAAAACTGGTAACGAATTGTATCTCGTGCGCACGCAATAGCATTTCGAGCACTCAATGTAGTAAAACGTGGCCTCGATATACATATTTTTTCTTTCTTTGGCCACTCCGGGGCTCCGTACATACCTGATTTATTGCACAGCAAACTGTTTTGCAAGGCATTGCATATGGATTCTTTAGCTCACACTAACCACTGTGGATGACTCACCCTCCCTCGTGTCTTTGTTATACTCTCTTGTCTCTCCGGTAATTGTACATGCTCTCCCTCTTCTTGTGAAGAGGCCAAGTCCCGGCGTAATGAGAGCTCGTAATGTGGTTGCTGCTGTCTCCCGGTCCACCTCGCCTGACAGCAGGCTCCACTTAGTACATGTTCCCTGTCTGAAAGCTGCATGAGGAAACCAAACAAAGAAAAAAGATGATATATGTGGCTGGCTCATGTACAGAGAGAGGAATTTCTAACAATCAATCACGCACTCCCCCCTCACTGATAGAGCTCACAGTTGAGCTATTACTATGGTTATTATCAGCAATTACCAGCTGTTTCAATCATGGAGCAGATTAAATGTGTTTAAACATAACTTCCCTCGTTGTCTCCACTTCAACTGAGGCTGTAAATAGAAAACAAACATACAGTTAGTGACTAACTCACTAACAGGCATTTCCACATTCAATGAGCCTGGAAGTCTCCTAATTAAAATGTTGTCCCATCTCTCATCTTTTAATTTGGTAAATTACATTTTGTGATAGATAACCACAGACTGTTGATTTAGCTGAATAGATTTTTTTATTGTCACGATGTTATTTAAATTGACGCATAAAAGGATTGCTAAAAGGGTTGATGACAGTTTGCAAATGGGCCTCGGGGTTAGATAAGGACCCAAGGAAGTAAACTGGAGATGAAATCACGTAGATAACACATTGCATACAGTTGTGTATATAACCGTGTCCCGGCAACCGCTCAAAAACAGCTCATACAGTCACTGATGATTGGACAGGAGCTGATGATTGCTCAGTACTCCAATAATGCACAGATGCAGCAGCCCTGGGATTTACAATGGAATTAAGTGACAACTGGTTATTGAAAGGCCTTTTGTGCAGCTCAGAAGCAAAAAGAAAATAACGTGGTATTCTTTGACAAATGAGGTACCAAGACCTTGTGTAGTCGGGAATGAAACCACTTGTGGCATTGAGTATGAGTCCAGATCTCAAATTGTCAGCTTCCATTTTATAGGTTTTAGGCCCCTCAGGCTCCATAGGATATAGGTTGCCCTACCTTATTGGTGAAAGTAGCCTGAAAGGAATACCTGCAGATACTACTCAGGGCTTAAAAAAGGTAAACTCTCAACGTCATTTTTTGTGTAGTATTTTTTTATTTACAGTTAATATTTTCCTAAAAAGACACTAGAATTGAACATCAGTCAACAAATAAATATGGAGCTAAAGGTAGGAGGCAACCAGCTTATCTTAGCATAAAGACTGGAAACAGGGGGAAACAGCTAGCCTGGCTCTGTCTAAAGCTCACTAACAAACACGGTACATGTTGTTTGTTTAATCCATACAATAACTGATTTTATGGGGGGGGGGGGTTATGTGCCGGACTATTTCTTCACCCAGCGCAGTGATTTCAGGCCATGCTAGCTGTTTTCCCGGTTTCTAATTTCTAGTCTTTATGCTAATTTAAGCTAACCGTTAACATAGCTTAACGTAGAGACTGGAAGCAGGTTGAAACAGTCCAGTTGCTATGCTAAGCTAAGCTAATCACCTCCTGGCTGTAGCTACGCACACAGCACACAGACATGAGAGTGGTATTGATCTTCTCATTTGGGAAGAGAAAGTGAATAAGCGTACATCTCCCAAAAGGCTGTTCCTCAAAGGTCAAAGGTTTAGTTCATCTCAGTACTGCCTTTCCTTCATTTCATTTCAAATAAATTTCAGACCTACACCAAGAAATGAATAGTTCCCAGTTGCTAAGATACATCTTCGTGTGTCCAGTTTTAGTCTGACAGTTGAATCTGGTTTATTGTCGACATTTATCTCAACAAGTTCCTCCAATCAGCTGTCATATCAGGACAAAATTAAATCTCATGCAAATCCATGTTATCTGCACCTGGTAATGTCAAATAAGATGCCTTTGTGGATTCTTTGTAGGAACAGAAAATCTGTTCCCTAAACGAAGTGTAAGGATTTGTGAAGTGTTAGTGTTTAGGCAGTCAGGTGATTATATGTACACACTGATGTTTTCTCCTACATAATAATCAAAGCATGGTCACTTACAAAAAAGAAAAGAAGGTTAAACACAGAGAAACTAGTGAAGAAGGTTATTTTTGAGTAAAATATTTAGATTTGAAAGGGTTTATTTAAACTATACACTTAATTATGGCTGCAATTCATTATTTTAATTATAGATCAATCTGCTGAATACTAAATCAATTCATCATTTTGCGTATAAAAAACAGCCATCATAAGTTCCCGGAGCCCAAGGTGATCTCTTTCAATTGCTTGTTTTGTCCTAAAACCCAAAGATATTCAGCAAGTTTTTGGGCATTTTTGCTGAGAAAAAAAGACTGATTAACAGATTATCAAACTCTACACTACAGACCAATGTCACTTCTACTGGACAGGCACTAAACAACTGCACCTGAATATACAAAAGATGCCAGATAGTCTTTTTCCAAGCGAACCTGTCATGCTACTGTTAAAACATCCCAGTGTGGCGGCTGAAGACACGACTCAAAACTCTTCGTCATTAGCAGCAGCACAACACTTAAGACTTAAGAACTCTTAACAGGGAGACGAAAAAGAAAGAAGGCTGAGTTGGTGAAAGAGAGGCCGCTGTGATTGAAGATGAATCATATAGTTAATATTGTGGGAGGTGCTTCTGTGCTTTATTTTGGATCCCATATTCCCAGAGCAGTGTGAGCTCTGGGGTGGCCGATCCTGCTGCTACTTTGCCCTTTACATCACATCACAGCAGCCACCACAACCACTGTGCTTCTCTTTATAGCTGCCAGGAGAGACCGTCTATCCCTTCATCCTCCCCTCCTGTCACAGTTTGTCTCCCTGTCCCTCCTCTCCAGCCAAAGGTGTGTTTTCCCAGTGCTATTTTTCATTAATCCACCAGATGTCCTCAGACTTTCCCCTGCTATTCAAGATCCTGCCACGCCCATCTGCCCTTCAATCAGCCCCACTTATACCGGCCCCCTTCCTTTGTTTGCCTGTCAGTTCATACTGGTTGCTATGTGTCTAGTTTTCATGTTTTTGGTTTTGGATGTTTTCCCTGTGCTTCTGTCTCCCAAACCTGGACCTGGCAGTTACCTGTCTGTCTACCCGCCTGCCTACCTGTACCTGCATGTAAGCTAAAATCACAAATAAATCATTGAACTGCTTGAGCCTCCCTGTTTGGGTCCTTTCCCTGCTGCCTGAACTACTCATCGTTAACACCTTCAGCCTTTTACCTCCACTCCACTCGACTATGGAGCTTTCGGCCTATCTATTCATCCCTGTCAGTCCACCTGTGTGAGTGTCTAAATCCACAACACACACGTATCTATCAGTTTTGGTCCTTGTTCAGGAAAGGAAGAAGGAAAAATGCCAAACATGCACTGGTTACTGCCACTCAAAAGTCAGCTGCTTTGTGTTTTGGACTGTTAGTCGGACAAAACAAGCAATGTTCACTATTGTGTAACATTTTATTCACAGATCAATAAACCAACACAATTGATAATGAAAATAGCTGTGAGACAATGCCAACTGGCCAAAGGTTGTGACTGATCATCAATCGGTTTGTTTCTTGTAGCTGTCATCTTATCTTATCTCACCCATCATGATGGTTATAACAAAGAGGGCAAACCAGCAAAACAGAGCAGCAGCCACTTTGCTGTACTGCTGCATATTCAGTGTGGACGCCATAACTCTCTCTGCACATTCCTCTCTAACATCAGAGAGAAATTATGTTTTAAGAATTAATTACTGCACATTGCAAGTGCGCATGGCTTCATCCACCTCCTGCGAAACTGAGATTTCTGGAGGCTTGAGGGGAAATTGCAAATACAGTAATGTTATGTAATTCTTCTTTTAGCACGCTTGCAAAGCTCTCGTGCTTTGTTTTCACTCCTTTCATTTTCTTGGAAGTTGCACCCAGATACATATCCGCTAAGAATAAGCGAGAAATGTGTGGCGACATTTACAAAATCTGTGCAGGTTACAGTTGAAGATTGAGGTTCATCCTTTATTAGCATCGCAGATGGAAGCCTTTCTGGTCACTTTCAGACAAAATTCATGGATCTTGGACCACCCAGGTTTAACTAAAACAACCTCAATATGGGATAAAAGCAGGGATTAGTGGTTAAAGGGATTATCTTTTAATAGAAAGGCTTTGTTTTTGGTCCCAGTGACAGCCTAGAAAGTTGTTAAGATGTTCTTTTGAAGACACTGAACTGGAGCTAAAATGACCAGTCAATTATTAGTCGATCAACAGAAAATTAATCTGCAACTGTTTTTATAATTAATTGTTACCTAGTTCCAACTTCTCAATTGCTGGATGTGGGAAGGATGTGCTGCTTTTCTTTGTTATACTAAATTGAAAATCTTTGGATTTTTGTCTGTTGGCTGGACAATAAAAGCAATTTGAAGATGTCACCTTGGGCTTTAAGAAATAATGAGCTTTCACAATTGTCTGATATTTTATGGACCAAACAATTAATTGAGAATAGAATCTGCAGATTAATCAATAATGAAAATAACTGTTATTGCCTTGCACTGAACCCAGCTGCCTGCTCAAACATAATACATGTCAATAGGGTCCAAGTACGTGTGGAGAAACGTATCTCAATTATGTGTTTGCTTTAGTTCTGTTTGTTTGGACAAGTAAGATTAATGCCATTCAAACCTGACTGAGACGTCTGAATATGAAGAGTCTGTTGTTCATCATGAGAACTGCTGCATGGCTGGATGGATAGAGAGGAAACGATCCCAGAACGCTGCGGTTTATGGAGACAGATGGAGACGTCTGATAATCAGCAGCTCCATGTGTTTAGAAAGGCAGAAGCAGAACGAAACAATAGTCAAACAACAAACACTGATGCCGGTAATCAACTGTTTCTTAATGTACAGAAGCCTTAACTAGTATAAATGACGAACTAAAGTTTGAACAGCTGGAATAAGATTGCTCTTTAAATAGGGTTTTATCTCTTATCTATAAACTTGGTACCAAAAAGTCTACATAGTGTTGCCGACCAAACAAAATATGAGTGAATGTGTTGGATAAATTTTTCAAATTTAAAAAAAGTCTAGGCTATATTTTGTAAGTGACAGTATCAGTATAATCTAGCTTTTACATTTTGCTTTATAAAGGGTGTTCACCTTCCTCTGCAGCAGAACAGGAAACCACATTTCAGCATTTCAGTGCTTGAATCGCTGCCATCAGTTTATTTCTCTGCTTCTTATGTCTTTGATCGAGTGCATTTAGCAGAACATCCCTAAAAGGGTATTAGGCTGCCGTGTTAGGCACAGCGATCAGGTCAACATCTGCCTGCTGCTCATGCACCTTTTTTAGGACTTGTGTGTGTGTGTGTGTGTGTGTGTTAGAGAGAAAGCCTACCACTTGCTTCCTGGCCTTTAAGCAAGAGCGATAGTATCAGCGACAGAACTGGCGGCATTAAAATCATTTCTGAAAATAGACGCTCTTATGTGACAACGCTTCCTCATTACAAAAACAACTGCGGTGTCTGAATGCTGCTCCACATTAACGGTATAACCTTTGGGGCAAAAAAAAAACGAGGGCACAAACGTGGTCACCATGGAAATGGAAACTTTGATTTGCAGGAATCAAAACTGAGTCCTGTTGGCGGAGTGGCATGCGCCTCAGTAAACACCATTGCAGCTATTTTTGGCTCTGGCTGTGCACCAGATCAAATGTAGACTCTGGAGTGTTCGTCGTGTGCATTTCATCTAACAAAGGAGCAAAACAAACAACTGAGTATGAATAGTAATAGACCACTTTTGATGCCTTTTATGGAGGAAAGTTCCCTGGTGGTGGTGAGCTGGGTGACCAGTTGTCAGGTTCAATATGAGGAGAGTATTTAACACTCTGCCCTCTTTATAAAACAACTGTAGGTGCCTCTCTTTAATAGGTCAGAACCATAGAAACCAAGTTATTTCCCTTTGATGCTGCTTTGCATTAGATAGATAACAGCGTCCTTCAGATCTTTAAATATCCAGCACACATGTCAGCCTGTTTAGTTTACGTACTCGTTGGTTACTCAGGAATGTTTTTGTGTATTGGACTTTGTGAAAGAGAAGCGTTCAAGCTCACAAATCAAATCTCTATTACTCAGGCCTCAGTCAATGCTGCTGCTGTTGCCTGACCTTTTCCTTTAAATTAGAATAGTTTTTTTTATTTGCTTGCTATTACATCTTGGCAACAGTCTCTGTAGGCTTGTTGTAGTTATTGCATCATCTCCTGATTGCAGTAATTCAGTTTCAATTCAATTCAGTTTTATTTATATAGCGCCATATCATAACAAAGTTATCTCAGGGCACTTTGTCATAAAGAGCAAGTCTAGACCAACTCCTTATGTGTACAGAGACCCAACAATTCCCACCAAGAGCAAGCACAAGCAACAGTGGCAAGGAAAAACTCCCTTTTAACAGGAAGAAACCTCCAGCAGAACCAGGCTCTGGGTGGGCGGTCATCTGCCTCGACCGGTTGGGTTGAGAGAGAGAGAGAGAGAGAGAGAGAGAGAGGAAAGTGAACATGCAGTAGCACAGCACTGTTCAGTTCTAGATACAGATGTAAAGCAGTAGTGGAAATAGTATTAATGTTAATACAAATAAAAGTAATAGCAATGTGATAGTAGTAATACTAATAATAAGTCCATAGACAGCAACAACAGCAGCAACTGCCGAGCAGCAGCACGGGGGCAGCAGATGGCCCGCATCACAGATCCAGGCTCTGCAACCACAGATCACAGCTCCGCAACCCCAGATCACGACGCCGTAGCTCCGCAACCCCAGATCCAGACGCCGTAGCTCCGCAACCCCAGATCCAGACGCCGTAGCTCCGCAACCACCGATCCAGACGCCGTAGCACCGCAACTACCGGTCCATACCCTGCAGCTCTGCAACCACAGGTCGAGACTCCGCAGCTCTGG